>PVHY01001429.1:0-138660 GCA_004024945.1 Uropsilus gracilis
CAGAAATGCATGTCACTAAGTCTGGTTAGTGAATCCTGGATACTGGCTATATTTGAACTTGAAGAAAAATGCGTTGTGGGTCTAGAATCAAGGGAAAATTCAACTCAGTGTTATGGCACAAAATCTAATAGACTAACAATTTCTGTGATTTTACTATGTAAAATTTGCATGAAGATATTTAAAAATTTATAGCACAAGACACATTAATTCTCTTACTAGGAGTATCAAAAATGTGATAGGAAAAATGAAGTATACTCAGTGAAATATAAAGATATTGGCAGACTATTTAGTTTTCTAGCCAGTAGATATCCCTCTTCTTCCTTGTTGACAGAATGTCAACGCTTCAGGAAACAGAACTCATGCATGAAGCTTTAGAATCCAATGAAGAAAAGTCAGGGTGACTTGCAAGGTCTAAAGAGGAGGAGGGTAGGAAAAGACTAGGCCTGAATGATGAGTCAGTGCTGAATTGCAAATTAAAATAAACTACCTTATTTCTGGATTTCTCTTTTGAGAGTTGATTTTTATTTTGTGGTTTTCAAAATATTGTGTTGGGGTTTTATTTTGTTAATAACTCAAATTCCTAACTAAAAAAAAAAAGAGAAGAAAATATCTATTCCTTCACTAGATTTTCTATAATTTCCCATAATATTTCTCTTTTTTTTCTGCATTTTCAAATGTGGGGATGCCTAAGTGCAGTGAAGGATGGAATATAAAATATCTAGTCAATGAACATGAAGTAAATGGCTAGTTTTCCATGGAAATTGAAAATCAGATGCTAAATTTCTGACTCCCACTCTAACCTTTCTTTTACTACAATCTTTCCTTAGATTTTTGTCTCTGCTACTGCTAATCTTTCATAGTGTATTTTCAGTGAGGAGATAATCAGGTGATATATAACCAAACATTGCCAGTTTCTTGAGAAAAGAGATATACCCAAATGTGAACTGATAAAATTCATTATAATGGAGTCATTATGTGAACAAGGTCTAAAGTCAATTTTCTAATAGTTGTGTGCTAGTTCTACTCTTTAGTAGCCATGTGGCTATGACAAAAAAATACTTAAATCTCTGTATTCCACCTTTCTGATATAAAAAAAAATGAGCAACTATCATCTGCACAGAGAAATATAAAGATGAAGAACTCACAAGTGTCTGGTAGAAAGTAAGTGTTATTACAGCTACATCTACAAACCAGTGTAGAATGCCTTCATTTGCTTAGCTCATTCAGAAAGTCTAAAGGTATTGCAAAGAATATATTTTTAAATCAATGTGCATTACACTGATATTAGCAAAGGGAAGTAACTGTCCTCATAATCATGGAGCAGTCAGTCACTGATAGTATATTGAAGCAACATCTTATAATAACAACACTTAATAGCCATATAGTACATTTATCCTAAGTAGCTAGAAGCACTTAGAAGACATTATCCAATTAATCATTACAGATCCCTGTGTGGTAGGTTAGAGTTATTATCTCAGTGTTAGCAATAAAGATACCGAGTTATAGAGACAGTAAGCCACTTGCTAAATCAAACGACTGGTTTAGCCTGGAGCCAGGAATAAAAGCAGAGAGTGACTCCCTGTTCCAGATACTAAGTGAACATTCTTAGACTAGATATTTTTATTAAATTGTTGCCTTCTCAATAATAGGTAAATGTATTAAATTTTAACTGTTATAACTGGCAAAAATAAATGTGTGTATATTTCTGATAGACAGCACCTATTTTTAAGTATGTATCTAGTAACATTTTGAATTCAGACTCTTGAATTCTGAGTTGCTGCTTAATTAAAATTTTAATTAACATAGATATCACTACAAGTAAAATGAGATAAATGTTAATTTTATGGTTTAATTTAATTGAAGGTTACAGAAAAAAATCTTACTATTGAGGTTATTGTTATCAGAAAAAAAGTGCTACAGATTCAGTGAATTAGTGGTTCTATTGCCAGAGGGTAGAGTGTGCAATGTTAAAGTACATATGTCCTTTCAATGTGGAAAGAAGCTACAGAAGTAGATTTAAAAGAATGATGACTTGCTGGAAAGCCCAGCCCTGACTTTGAGGAAAAAAATATACAATCTTCATTTTTATTTACCACCTCTCACCTCTCTAATGTTGAATGCCTATTAAAAACCCTCTGGTCCAGTTAGTCATTAATTTAATTGAGGTCGATTATATGAACAATGCAGGGTTGTTTTGAGATAATAAGAATGTCAAAAAACTAAAATTTTGAAGGAGAATTCTACCGTGTGTGCTCAGCAAATGTTAGTTGAAATACAATATTGAAAGTAAGGTGGAAAATTAGGTACATTAAATTCTTCAAGACTGATATATTCAAAAAAAACCAAAGCAACTTAAAGTTTTTGAGATTATATATATATATATATATATATATATATATATATATATATATATATATATATATATATATATATAACTTTTAGGCATCACAATCCCAAAACCAACAATATTTTTGGTTTGTTATTTTTGGTGATATTCAGGTTTTTATCCGTGTATATATATATATATATATATATATATATATAGAGAGAGAGAGAGAGAGAGAGAGAGAGAGAGAGAGATTAGATAGACAGACAGACAGACAGACAGACAGACAGACAGACAGACAGACAGACAGACAGATAGATAGATAGATAGATAGATAGATAGATAGATAGATAGATAGATAGATAGATATGTTTTTCATCTATACATTTCACCTATTCAAATTTTACTGTCTGCTAGCTTTTGGATAAAGATGCCTATTTATTTATTCAATAGTTATATGATAAGTCAGATTTATTATTTATTCCATTTAATATATGTTTTGGTGAATAGTAATATGTTCAAAGAAAAAAATAAACATTCATAGAAATTTGAATGCACTGGGGTGAAACTCATAGAAGAGATAGTCTAGAATATCATTCAAAACAAGTATTTATTTTTCCTCCTTGCTGTTATATCTTAAAATATAGGTACAGTGTCAGCTCTGAGATAGAATGTCTATCATGGGTATCATATAGACTCTGGAGGTAATTTTTTTTTTTCAGGTATTACTTTTCTCAGAATCCAACTTTACTGTGAGACTTGCCAAGGTCATTATGTTAAACCATTCCGTTCATGTCTAAATGGGCTGTATGACAGATTGACTGAAAAGGCACCATGCAAATCTAGTGTACACTGTCATCATTAGGTATCAGACTTCATTTTCAGACTCTTAGGAGGCCTGTCAACTGAAAGGAAGAACTTTCACTCAGTAAGCTGGTTAGTGTGATTGATATTTTACTATACATGAAAGCAGAACACTGAGTTGAAATTATAAAGTATAAATTATGCATCTATATGTTTACCTATCTATCTATCTGTCTGTCTGTCTACCAATATACATTGAAAGTGAGGAAACGAGGAAAGAATGGCTGTTTGTATAACAGGAGATATGCATACACAAAGAGGAACAAAGAGTAGCAGGGGATTGAGTCAAAATAGAGATAACAATAGAGAGGCAAAAGAAAAAAACAGAGCCAGACAAAGATGCAGACAGACAAAAATAAGAAAGGATAAGGGACAAAGACCAAGAAGGTGAATTAGGCAAGAGATGGTGATTGGATGGGAGAGAGAGAGCAACCAATACAAAGAAGGAAAAAATCAAATGCATCTAAATAGTAATACTTTCTCTTTGTCTGACATGAGATAGAACCCTTATTCTTCTTTAGTGGAGTGTACTTATTGTCAATGGGAGGTCACCAGGGAAGATGTGTGCCCCACAGCAAGGACTGCTGTCTTTTTGTGGTATTTATTTCTGCAGTCGATGCCCAATGCACACATTATTTACCTTGATTATTCTTTGAAGGAATGTATTAGACCTTTTATTTTTACCGACAACATATATCAGACATTTTACCACATAATTCAAAACTGTGCTTGAATCATGTGTAACACAAATAATATGTGTCCTTACTAGAAAGCTGCAAGGAGAGTCAGGATAGATGAGTGGAGAAGTGAGAAAACACACACAAAAAGCCAAGTTTTGCTCATTTGCTTTTTTTTATGGAATAAAAGAGAAATAAACATTAATATTACTGTCAACCTGCATCTACTTATCTTTACTTGACTCATAGTACAGTGCTAAATAAACAAAAATTAAGTAGCTACATCCTTCAAGTAGCTTAAGATATAAAAGTTCATTAAAGATTTCTGAGGACAGCAAAATTTATGAGCAATCACCATGTAATCAAAGCTATAACATTATTCAGAGAATTGAGTTCTAACTTAAATAAAGGTTCAAGAAATGGATATGCTTAGTGGATTTAGGGGAGACCTATAATATAATATTGGAAGGACATAAAGAGAAATAGCACATAGTTACAAGTTATCAGCCATTCAAAATAATACCTACCTACACATATACATGTTATTACCATGTGTAAGTGTACAGAAGCATCATTCTAATTAACAGGAGCCACACTTAACCACAATAAAGATGGTATCCATGCTAAATCTACAATGAATAATTGAACAAATAATATTTCCATTCTCTTTTGCATTTCCTCAGTTCCCCACCTTAGGAACCATAAGAATTGTTTACCCTTGTTCAGTTGCCATTCCTGGCAGTTCTATGGAGTTGGATGAAATGATGGACCTTAAAACAGTGAAAATATATCCATTCAAATGAAGGTGTTGTAAGGAAAGATTGAGGAAGATCAATCTAAGATTGAGAAAGGAAAGGTTGAGTCACCCTTTGGATTAGATATATTTTGGGTCAGATATATATCCATATGCCACAGGAAAGCTATTAGAAATGGAATATGGATTTTTAAAGCTTGACTTTAATGTCCTTAATGAATGACTCCTAGAGGAGTCATTTACAGGATTCTTCATAAAAGAAAACATGCAAATCTATATAACACTAGAAAATCATCATAGTATCATTTCCTGTTTATAATATTTTAGATTTATATCATTTATATGTTCCACAGTAGAATTAAGGTCTTAAATTATATCTGTGAGAATATTGCCATGTTTTATTTTCTTATGTTTGATCCTAGATGTTAGAAAAGAAATGGGACATTCCAGAGCCATTGAGCCCAAAAAGTTTTATATTTGAAGAACTTGTCATGGTAAACAAAAATCAAAGCTTTTAAAGTTATAACTCCCCAGGGAAGGGACAAGCCAAGGACACCAATATCATTACCACTGTCAAAATCTGTCCATGACATTAAACTTTTCAATACACTTTGGTTTGGCAGAGTAAGGTCATTCCAGTTCCCTGGGGTATCTTTCTTTCAGCAAGACATTGGTTCCCCATGAGTAATTTGCTTGATTGACATTTATATATTCTGCTGCTTAAAATCATTCATGTGACTAGCAGCCCTTGGAATATAAAGGGAGAGATGCTAACATATCATCTCAAAGACCAGATCCAATCCTGTGTGCATTTTCTCCTGATGATTTAAATGGGTCTAATCTAAGGAAATAGCGGTCTTTATATTCTCACCTATACATGCGTTGTATGCCCATTAAAAGTAAAAGAATGTGATGTATGAGTGGTAATTTTTATATTTCAGTTGAAAATAATTTATTTCAGTTGGAAATCATTTTATTTCCAAAATTTTGTCACAAAATTCAGAAGAATTGGTCAACAACCCCAAAACTTTTCTGCACATCAAGATATTTAAACAGTATAATTTATTAGTTAAAACCTTTTTTAGGTCTGCTTAAAATTGACTTTTACAGCTTTTTTTTATGCTCTTAAGAATTGTAAGATGCCCCCCACAACAATCATTTATTAAAGTGGAGCTTTTAAAAATATAAACATTAAATTAAAAATGTATCTAGAATGCTGTGGTGGTGGGTGTGGTATGGTAACATTCTTCTGAAAAGGTGTGAATGTATACTTCTGAATCAGATACAATTCTGTCAATCAATGTCACCTCAATTAAATATATATAATATATATAATACATTAGATTAACTGAATTTATTTGGAATAAAACTAATCATCATACAGTAGTGTTTTACTATATATTTTCTAGGCTTCAACATATTTTTTATATATTTGTACATATTCTGTGTAACAGCAAAATTGTCAATATAAGAACTCAAAAAAGAATGTAAAATGGTTATCTTTTAAATTTATTCTAGTTGATCTGCTCTTTATATCATTTATGCAAAGAATTTGAATGATCTTAACTTGTTTTTGGGTTACCAATTATTTGAAAAAAGCAAATGCTGGTTTTTTTCAAATGAAAGTTATTCTTAGCATATATGTCCCCTCAAATATTTATCAGATATTATGATATAGACAAGAGGAAAACTTAAACTTCCCTTCGAGTGATGACATGATACCCAGTTAAAATGTATGTTGACACCATTCTTGGTACAGCCATTTATTCATTCAAAAAATACAGTATCTACTATATATCAGGTCTCTTCTATGTGTTTGAGTAAATGAGTAAAAAACAGGAATACAATTTCTTGCCCTCCTGGAACTTATATTCTAGCAGTGCAAGCCATTAAAAAAATAAAATGATAAGTGGTAAAAGATATAGCAACATAAGGGGCAAGACCACAAATCCTCAGTGTGTGTAAGTTTGTGTGTATGGGAGTAGCAGGATATTAGAGATTAAATCGTGTTCTCACCAATCTACCTACTGAGAAAGTCAAGATTTTACCAAAGCCTTAATGGAGATAAAGAAACCATCCTTTGTATGTTTCTCTGAGAAGAGTAGCAAAAACACTTGCCAAATCTGGGAACATCGTGTTGTACTTTGGAGAAAGTAAAGAGGAGAGGAGTTTAATAGAGATTGAGTTCAGAACAGTAAGTGGGTCCTTGGGTGTCCTTGTTAGGAACTTGATTCACACACTTATATATGGGTCAAATTCTTGCAGGTTTGTAAAATAAATAAGATGATCAAACCAGCATTTCTTCCAGTCCCTTTGACAGCTGTGTTAAGAACAGAATGTGCCCTCTGTGTGTATAGGGTGTGTGTATGTGTGTCTGCACGATCATGTGCACAAATGTGTAGAGGTACAAGGATACATAGGGACCTCCAGTACAGGATAGTGAAAAAAAGAAACATTGTTATGAGGTGAGATTTCTATGTTTACAAAGTAAGTCTATAATGAATTAATTCCTTTTACCTAGGAGATGTTCCTAGAAAACCGTGAAACTGTGAGGTGTCTTATTTCCTATTAACATGACAATGACAGAACTCCAGGCAATTAAAGTAAATGATTTGCAATAGAACTAGAACTACCATCCTTACCCTGGAAAATTTGGGGGAGGATTTCTAACTTCTATAACTGCTTTTGATAAGCAAACCTGTAAGCTATGGATTTATTAGCCATATTTATCTGCATAATTTAATATGAACTATTTACTGAAAAGTATTTCTTTCCAGTAAAGTATGAGAGGAAATCTTCCATAATCTAAATGATTCCTTCTGTTTTAGTGTGGTGACCGCATATTTCATTAGATATCTCATTTCTTTCATGAAATGAGTGCAATTGCTGAGATGATGAGATGATATAAAGTACATATGGAGTCACATTGGGAAAGTTGGAATGTTCACTGCTCCACCTTTATCTCTTTGTATTTGTAGTCTTGAATTATTAATAAAATTGATTCTGGATCAAATCTCTGACTCACGGGGGGATCTCATTTGATAATACAGTCATAGGTATTGTTGCAGATGACAACAATCCAAACAAAACAATGATAACTCATATCAGATAATAGCAACAAAGGTGATAAAATGTTCAAATGATTTTTTGAATAGTTTTTAATGCAATTGAGTGTAGCATATAGCATCCATCAATAATTCAAGAACATATTTTTAGCTCATTATTTTTTCTTCATGAAAATTATAAAAACCAAACTCAGTTTTGTACATGCCAAGTATGAGATACATTATAGTTACCCAAGTGGTGAATGTTGTGTAGGAAGTCAGTGTATAGTTCTCTTAATCATGTACATAAAATATACAAAACAAGAAAGAATTCTGAATGTAGTATATATTTGAGGGTGACCATCATATTGAGACTATGTAAAGTCCTGATACTAAATGAAAAAGTCAATTTAATATATATATATATATAATATGCATATAGCATCTATGTTATCATAAATAGTTAATAAGAAGGCTGAGGCTGAACCTTTAGAAATGATATTGAAGGGCTTGTTGAAGAAGAGGAAACAATCAATGAGACTGTCAAGGAGGGACCTGTGTGTTAAGATGAAGAGAATGTGATGTATTGAAAGCCATGGGAGGGCGCAAGAAATATCCACATATTATGTCAGGTGTGGTTCAGAAGTGATGTGATTTTAACAGGAGCAATTTAGTGAAAAGTGATTCACCTAGTCCAAAATAAACATAAATGTTCTCATTAAGCAGACACAATTAACCTAGCAGATAAGAAGTTTATTGAAAAATATGCTTTTCTGTAGTATCTCAACTTCTAAAAATCTCAACTATAAATTTAATTTTCAACTGCAGTTAGCCAGTACACTTGAAGAGCTTGAATTTCTTGTCTTCAACTTGTTATTGATTGTGCTTACCAAACAAACTCTTTTTTAAGTGTTTTATTATATTAAGCTTCCAAAATTGACTTTTCCCCCCCCCGTAAGAACCTTTAAGCATCTAAAATCCTCCTCCTTTATTGTCAGAACAGAGAACAGAAGAGGTGTCACAAAGATAAAGGGGTTAAGCAACTCCATTGCATACAACACTAACAAAGAACTCATTGGTATTAAACATAGTATTAGAGATAAAAGACATGAATGAGAACAGAAAACATGAATATAGCAAGACTTTGATGGAAGCTCATCGCTGTGCACTTCCTTCACTTAGTGTGTCTCTGAGTTGTGGCTGGAATACCTAAGGATTTAGGCAAGTTTGCAGAGAATGTAAGTTTCAGGACAGCTAAGCAGGGACTCACAAAAAAGCCTTGGACAAGTTGGGAAAGTTTCACAAGTGTAGTTGTCAAGGCTCAAGCATTATGCTTGTTTTTCTTATAGCATATAATATTTCTATTGTTTTGATGTATTGTAAGGTGAGGCCAATTCCTATTGGTATTTCTCTCATCTAAAGGTTTGAAGAATTGATTTCTTTTTTCCTGCTAAACATCATTCATGTGTCTGCTCAATATAAGTCTTACATTTGAAAGTTTCTAAAGTATGTAACCAGGGAGGTAACCATAGTGTCTTTCTTTACACATCAAAATTGTAGATGTAGAAAGTTAATTATTTCATAATCATTTGCCTGTAAACAATGCCTCTTGTGACTACAGAGTCAACCAATTTCAATCTTAATTGCATGTGATAATTGGTGGGTACTCTACTGAAATGAAGAGGCCTGGAGGATTTGCAGATCTTTCTGGATCTTTTAAATGAACTAAGGCAGAAGAGCAAAGATTGGTGGTGACGGCCTGGTTTTCACAGACCTGGTATATACTTTACCACATCTTTCATTGTTTTGGCATCTGGCACATAGATCAGAAGATTATAAAATGCACTTGCATACCCCCCCTGCCCCTCCCCCACACACACACATGCATGCACATTATGGTACTGTTTTTTGGCTGTTGATGTATAGTGAACTCATTTTTCCAAAAAAGAGTAATAATTTTGATATTTTCAAATACATTTTTAAAATTATTTCATAGTAAGTTTGATTTCCAATATATTTATATCCACCAAGTAGGTAAGCTGTAATGAATTTTATAAGTTAAAGGCAAATAGATAAGTGAATTGCCTACCAGATAAAGACCTGAGTTAGTTTTTCTTGTAGATTTGATATTCAAATATATGTTGTAGACAAGATATACGAAAATGAAAGACTTTATTAGGTGGGTAGAAAAATAAGTTGCTAGTGTTTGTCAACAGTTAATCACATTGGATAGAAAGGTGATTCATTTGTACTGGGTAGGCCGTGAATTCAGATCTAGAAGAAGATTATGCAGTGTTGATTAATATATTTTGAGAAAAAAATACTACTACATTAAAAAGTAATTTTGCAAGAAATTTATAACCATGCACCATTTTCCAACTAAATTAACAGGTTTTCCTTAGCACAAATGTGTATAATCATTGCTATATCCTCATTACCTTAAAAAAAGTCATCATAGGAAACTAGTCATCTTCATTATGTCTGATAAAATATATTCAGTGATAGTTGCAAAATAGTACTTACTTCAAATTCTCGTCTTGTATACTATGTTCTCTTGGTTTTCCTCTATCTCTCTATGTGCTTGGATGAGTGGATAGATAGATAAATAGCTAGAAAAATATTAAAAGTAATAGCTGTACAATAGTGAAACTTATAGATACATAGATGAAGACATAGCAGAGATGTATTGATATCCTGTTTATTCTCTCTTTTATAAGACCTTGCTCTTGAGTAGCTTGCAATGATAGTTTCCTTTTTTAACTGAGTTGTAGCCAGGTCTTTGTCTTGTGCATAACAACACCTCCCCCAAACCCCCTATCACTACCTCCCTCAAGTTCACCACTGCTATTAAAGCCAATTTTAGAAAATGTAGTTAATAGTGTGCTGAAAGAGTAGGGAAAACCAAAGCCAGGACTATAACTGTAAACAGATTTTTAAATAATGAAATTTACTTTTACTGCAAATATTAAAATGGTACAAAAAAAGCCATTAAATTAAAAATAACAAAATTTCAACACCAAGGGGGCAGTGTTATAAATTTGTTTTTTATTATTTTTATGTAGCAATAGTACATTAGATAATAAAATCGAAATACTGCAAGTTTATCAATATGTAGTGAAATTAACAGTTTCAGTTGTAAGAGCCTCTACATGTGGTTTGCTTATGTTTGGATTTTTATTTTAAAATTATTGTGAGTATGCAAAAAAAAAAAGTATATCCTTTATAACAATGTTGAAATTTGGTGCACCATAGCTACTAATGGGGAAAAATGCCACCACATGTAGTGCAGCAGACACCAGATTTAGAAATATTCTAAATAAAGCTGACTTATCATCATGTATTTCCAGAGAACACACTCATTCAGCTTTTTATTTGCTCCTGTGGGGAAATTAATCTTTTATGTGAGTGTGAGATCCTCATGAATGAATCCTTTAATAAAAGGCAGCTGTACTAAACCAACTTCAGAATGGTTTTCTGGAGACTAATCAAAAATGCCCAGGCATCATGTAATATGATATCTAACTTATGATACATACACAATAAATTTTTCTTATTTTATTATATGCAAAAATAATGAAGGAGGTAGTCATGGGAGACACAGATAAGGCCTTTTTAATCTCTTTAAATGGTACATGTGATCAATACTATGCCAGAACACTTTTGCAAGATTTGGTGTGTTGCTTCTGAGTCTGTGGGGGACCCCTGGAACCCAACGTGCAGGCTCAAAAGGGATCCTGTCCTCTGTCACACAAAGATGAAACATGCTTAGTATAAAATAATTTCAGTAGAATTAGTGTGCACAGGTAAAGTAAAAGGTGGAATAGTTTTCAAAAAGTATTCCCCAAAGTACCCACCTCCTTGAGAGTAAATATCTAATCAAACAGGATGGTCCCTAACAGGGATACTGAAGATCAAAAGCTTGTCATAAATCTCAGGCACCTTCTGGTGGTGGGGAAGCAAAGGCAAAGGACAGAAGGCATCAGGCAAATAAACAGAATCAGGATAACAGCTGCCATGGTCATCTTGCACATGTGTCTCCCATGTGTCTCCCAGTGTCTCTGCATGTCATGACTCCATGAGTCTCCTCCAAGTCCCCTAAGTTCTTGGTACAAGTCCAAAGCTGGAAAGCAAGCAAATCCTTCACAGTGTCTTTGTGTCTCCCTCCAAACGTCTCCATTCCCTCTGTTTCTTCTGAGTCTTAAACTTCTCCTTCCCAATCAGCTATAGCCCTCATTAGGTGGGGTGGGGAACATGTTTCCTTTCCTTTTATGATGACACCTCTGTTATAAACTCAGAAACTACATTACAGGACTGGGTTATTAGTATTCAAGTACAAGCTTATCTAGATTAATGAACCTACATAATTTAAGAGTTTTAAAATAATGTTTATTCCAAATTGAAAAGAGGAAAACTGTGAAATGGATATACAGAATCCATTTTCAAGTTGTAGTTTCCCACTGTTACATATCAGCCCCAAAACACTATTTGAATAAAATATAGTGTATTGTAATGTATTTCACTTTACCTAAACATATATCATTTATATCTAGACATTAGCTTTCATGAATGAACATTAATATATTTGAATTTCATTATAATCTTTTTCCTGGAGAGAAAACACTGAACTAGTATGGATTTTATATTTAATGTCAGATATTTATTTAGGTAAGTATCCAAGTATACTCACATTACCTGGAAGTGAGATCAATTAAGCATATTAAAAACTGACTAAAATCATTTCAACAGTTTCACCTTTATTTTATTTACTTTTAAATATAGCTTAATAGACTAACCATAATAGGTAATATTATAATAGAATAGCATAATTATTGTTGATATTAAGATCCTCTAAATTGTGTAGTGTGGAGTAAATATATATGGTTTTGTTTTTGAGATTTCTGAGTGGTAACTAAAACACCTTTCCCTTTTACATATTTGTTGGTACATGAACCACAAATACATTTTGACATCATATTTCATCAGTGAACTTGAGGTGATCTTTTAATGTTATTGTTCAAGTCAAATGCATCAAATATGCTCTCCTATATGTTACTTTCCTTTCCTGGTGTATGTATATGAGGAAATATGACAATCTATGAGGAAATATTATCCTTGTATGACACTATTGCACTCCAGCAACACCTACAAAATATTTCCTTCTCAGCTGAGGCTTAATAAGCTCTTCTTTATGACAAGGGTCAATCTTCCTTCCTAATGGAACAGGTATAATGAAAAAAAGAGAAATTGTACAAGATGCAAATGTGTGGACTCCCGTGACCAGGTGAACCAGACCTTACAAAATGCCTATCATGGAAATGTAAATTTTTCAGAAGCAAGCAGATGACTTGACTCAAAGGGGGTTAGTGATCTTTTTGTTGTTGTTGGCATTGTTTCCCATGAAGAATTGAAAAAATGTACAACGTACTCAGGTAGATGGTATCTAGCTTTTTTCTTTTTGGTCTTTGTTAACTTATTTTTAGTCTACTACTAGAGTTCCTATCACATCGGACATGTTATAAACACACAGGTTTTCTGTCTTGTTTTGAAAAAAAAAAAAAAGAAATAAAAGGAAAGAGGATGACATTCAGTAGGGTCACAGTTAAAACTATTCCAGCATCCTGGCATCCTCATCTATACTTTAATCAATACACATTAACACAGACTACATTATGCATATGTAAAAGATGCCTGCCATCTTACTGAAAAATGACACGGCAATTATAATGTCAAAAAGGCTAAGAAGACAATGTAAGATTAAGTGCAGTTATAATTTTACTTTAAAACTTCCCAGTTCTCTAGTGTCTCATTGAAGTGGCTTTTTTAAATGATTTTAAATTTTGAAACACCAGCAAAACTCAGCTACTAAGCTTATATAAAAATGGTGTAATTTTTGTTCAACTTTTTTCTTCCACTAAATAAAATTATCTCTACTTGCTTTTAATATTTTCCCAATGATTTAAAGACAGAAAGCAGTTCACTGTTTTCTTTCTTGACTGTAGGTAAATGTTACTCATTAAAAGAGTATGGAAAGGTAAATGTATTTCAGTAATGAAAATTTTGTTAACAAATTATATTTTAAATATCTCCATCAATTTTCTTTGTCCTATTTTTTTTCTAATTAAGGTTCAAATTAAATTTGCCTACCTTTCATTAGTTGGATTCCTTTAAGTTAAGCTTGTTTGCCAGTGATCTTTGAGTAAACTTAGGTGATATTGTAACAAAGAGTGAGTATGCTTGTCCATTAAATACATTTAGAAGTTAACTCCTATTGAACCATGAAAGATAAAAATCAGGTTTATGCACAGTTCTCAGGCATAATAATCTCCATTCCCATCATTCATAGGGAATGCTTAAGTTTAAGTAGGAATAGAATATTTAATATTATCCTTTTTCTTCCTTTTTTGTCAGTAAGTAACGATGCAAACTGCACAGCTCCACCTCAGGGAACCCCAAGGGGTACATTTGTGCAAGAACTTAACACACACATCAAGCACCAAAGAAGCAGGGTAATGAGACCTTGACGTGCTCTTGGCTGACATATAGGTTTTAGTAGATTAAAAGCTTTGAAATGCCCATAAGGCAGAATGAGTCGTTGCATATTCTCCAACTCTAGAAAGCAGAGAATTGCTCTAGCCCATAAAACCAGTGTACGCAGCTCAGCTCTGTAAATCACGTTTGAATCAGCTTTGCCTTTGTTTCTGCCTATTGTTTGGGAGCACTTTTCCTCAAACACATTAAAAGTGTTTATTATGAAATTTCTCATCAAATCAACTTTTTTTTCACTGAATCAGAGAATATATTTTCTAAAGCACATATCTGCCAAGAGGTTGCTATCCAACAAAATGCAACCTAATTTTTAAAATAGAGAAGCTGGATGCGGTAGCACATGCCTGTAATCCCATAATGTGGAGGCTGAGGCTAAGGATCACTTGAGTCCGTGGGTTTGCGATTACCCCAGACAACATAGCAAGACCCAGTCTCTAATAAACAAACAAACAAATCATCAATGGAGAGAGGTTTTAGTAGATATTTTACCAAGGAAGACATCAAGATAACCAATAGACATATGAAAAGATGCTCTACTTCAAGTGTCTCTAGAGTAATGCAAATTTCATCCCTCACCAGTTAGAATGGCTATTCTAAAAAATTCAAGAAATAGAAAGTATTTAAAAAGCTGAGCCAATAAGGAAACCCTTGTGTATTCTTGATGGGAATGTAACTTGGTACTGCCACTATAGAAAACACTAAGGAGATTTCTAAAACAAAACAAACAAACAAACAAAAAATACCCCTACATTAGGATTCAGTAATCCCACTTCTGGATATGAAACTGAAAAATATAAAAACCCTAATTCAATAACATGTATGCATCCTATGTTCATTGCAGCACTGCTCACAATAATTAAGATGTGCAAACAACCCAAGTATCACATGATAAATAAATGGATAGACAATGTGGTATATATATGCAATGGAATACTATTTAGCTATACAAATCTGATGTCTTGACATAGCCAAGTAAGTATGAACCTTGACAGGATTATAGTAAATGAAGAAGTCAAAAGGAGAAAGACAAATGCCATTTGATTCCATTCAATTGAAGGATATAAAAACAAAGAAAATTAATATACACAAACGTATCAAATACCCAACCCTTAGACTAGAATGACTGAATGGAGATTACCAGAGGGAAGGGTAAATATAGGAAGTAAAGAAGAGAGCTGACAGGGAAATGATGACTGAACATTTGGTGATGGGTGTGATATATTATACAAGGTTGCTGAGGTAAGAATTCATGCACCTGAAACCTGTACATGTTGTAGAGTTGTTAACTCAAAACTATAAATCCGTATGTATGCCATCCCTTCTGTAAAATATTAATTTTAAAGATGTTTAAGTGATTTAAAATTTTGTCTATCTGTTCCAAAACCTCAGGTCTGCACAAACTATCTCATCCCGAAAAAATTAGTTTTTCTGAAATAGAATATTTTCAATTGCTCTTTATGACTATTTTCAATTGTTCTTTATGATTATGACTAGATAGTACCATATTTTAATGACCTATATTTTTGCTTAAACAGTACATGTCTAATGATGCATGTTTCCTAATAGGTTTGGACTAAATTAAAAATTATAGTTTTTCATGACAAGTTAAGAATTTTCAACTTTCCAGTGAATGATATTATGAATCTTTTTATTCTTGTGACCCCTGAGATTTCCCTTTCATTGAAGTCTGCTCCTGGCATAATGCTGGATACTGTGATTATGACAGATCTTTTTACACCTATGATTTGACCCAGGTGACACAGGATGTTTACTCACTTGATTCTTTCAAAGTGGAGTTTTATCTACGTGTGGAACAGAAGGAGCCTCAGAAACAGGACTTATACTAGGGTCTCATAGTGAGGAAGTTTCTCTCTTGGCTGACAGGTCATACAGAACAACCTGGAATCATCTCTAGAATCTGAGTTCAGTCTCCAGCTAACAGCTAGCAAGGCAACTGGGATCTCATTCCTGCATACACAAGGAAAATGAATTCTGTCACTCACCTGAGAGGATATGGAAAATAATTCTTTCTAGTTGAGTCTGCAGATGAGCAGCTTTCTCTGATACCCTTTGGAGAGGACACTGCCAAAGTACCAGACTCATAACTGACAAAAATATTGCAGTTATATATGTCTTTTTTATGGGACTAAATTCATGGCCACATGTTAATAGAAATAGGCAAACAATGCAATGTCTATGTATTGAGGTCATTAAGCAGCTCTACTTCTTGGCCGGGCACGGTGGCTAGTGCACATAAGCTTCAGCCTATGAAGCGGCCGGGGCTAGGGATCACAGTTCGAGTCCCGCCTGGGGCCCGTAGCAAGACCTAGTTCCCAAAAAAATAGCTGGGCGTGGTGCGTGCCTGTAATCCCAGCTACCTGGGAAGCTGAGGTTGGGGATTGCTTGAGTCTGTGGTACCCCGGGCAATGAGAGCCTGCGGTTCCACAGGCAAAAATAGCAAGACCTAGTCTAATAAAAAAAAAAAGCAGCTCTACTTCTTGAAATTTATATAAAATTCAAAATTAGATCATTGAATTTGAATTAAAAATCATTTGAATCATTTGAATTAGAAATATTAGGTAGTACATGTTGAATACTTAAGATGCATATTATACTTTGTTCCTCTTTACTGGGATTATCAAATTTGGTTTTGACAATGTGAGATACTGTACTGTAACTGCCAAGTTACACATGAAGAAATGGAGAATTCAAGAGTTTTGGCGATGTCCTCAAAGTGAATGGTTATTAAACTTCCAATCTCAAATATAAAACTGGGCATTTGATGGTTAAACCTACAAACATATCTCCCTTCAGGTTTCATAGAATCTTTGATCCAGGAGTCCCAGTTACATGTTTAAATAAGTAAACAGCCACATGGCAGAGACCCTGGACACATGTGTGACCTGAAGAAGAGCATCACCTGAATTGTGTTAGGTTGAAACTTTCAAACCCAAATATAGACCTATGAGATGGAGAATTTCAGTGCTTCTTTCTCTCTGGAGGCCAGCCAGGTGTCTCTAGGGCCAAAAGTCCTAGGGGATTCAGCCTCCTGCAATTCTAGAATGAGATCTGGAAGACTTGCCAGCATGCAGTCCAGGAGTTAATGACCCTATGGATGACTGATGTGAAGATAAAGTCAGTTAGGTGCTTGCTTCTCTCTTCTGAGGAAGAAACCACACTGATAAAATCTGCTAGTTTCACAAATATTCAAGAATGATCTCTGTGTCATCCACACCCTCTCATCGTAAATCTCTGTTTTCAAATGTTGACATTATCAAATACGACACAGTGTGAACCAGAAACGTTATTTTTCAGGACTTGATTTTGCTAAAATATACAATAGAATCCTTGTAATTAAATATATTGACTTTAGCTGTTTTCAGTTACACCTTTTTTTTAGGTTTTTTTTTTTTTTTAACTAAATCATAGTCTCTCTGTGTATGTAATCTTCGCTTTGGAATTGATTCTGAGGAGAAAATTACTTTTAAAATAATTCTCTCTACAATTAGAAAAATAAGAACCTACAAGCCCAGCAAGTTCTTAATTTGGAAATTACTTGTTTCACTAAGTACAGTCCAAAATTATTGGCAATAGAAAAATTGCAAGTAAAGCAAAGGGCCAAATCCTTTTATTATTCTTTGGAAAAAAGATTTCATCTGTTATAAAAATTGTTAAAATTTTATTTTAAAACTCACAAAGTTTTCTTAACTTTACACTTAATTTCTTTTTGTTTCAATAAGCCATATACTTAATTTCTTTTTGTTTCAATAAGCCATATCACAAGTCTAGAATGCTTTGTCAGTATTTCTTAAAGTAGGGCCTTGATTTGATTATACCTTTACTGTTTACTATCTTTTTTTAAGTATTCCCAGGATTTCACATTTATTTTAATTGTCTTCATCAGTGTAGCTGCTGATGTGTTCATGGACACCACTCATGAATGAGCTGGTGGGTTAAGTATATTTGAAACTTGCAAACACTAAAAGAATGTGTGACCTCTTTGTGAGTGGTTTCCACATGCAAAATATGGCTTTAGATCCATACCATGAGAATAAGTACTAGATGTGCTAATTAACATAAAGTATTGATATATTAGTATCAACCATTAAAAACCTCACTGCCTTACTATGGAGAAGGTAGGCCCTGGACAGGTTTACATATTGATTTGGGCAGATGAATAGAGAGAGTCCCTGAGCCCCTCCATGGATTTTAAAGGCCTTTTAATGCTAAACCAGGTGCAAGGGACACCAGGCTTCAGGGAAAAACATGGACTGGGTTTGGGGGTGACCCATCAGAAGCAGTCAAGCAACCAAACCTCCCAACCTCCTGTGAATCTTTATGCTCTTTCTCTGGATTCTCTAGCTTTCTCTCTTTTGCCTTTTCAGTGATAGCACCACTCATCTTCATAGTTGTTGCTATCGTTCTGCCACTACTGCTTTTAGCCCTACTTCTGGGGTCAATGTGCATACTTCCACATGCTCTCAAGAATGCTCTTGGGCCCAAGTGTCTACTTTAGTTACCGAACTCCTGCCTCAATTTCCCCAACTGATAAAAGGAAACAGTTTAGGAAAAGGAAAAATTTTAATTTGTCAACAAAGTAAGAAGGGCAGTAGACTCCTGTCTGAAAGACCACCATGCTGCTCGTTAGAAGAGAGCAGGAGCATTTAGTGTCCAGAGACAAAAGGACGTAGGCAAAGGTCGGCAAGTCCTTAAGAAGGTGGTTGTCAGAGATTTAGAATGGTGCTGGCTTGATTTCTTAGCCCTCGAGTTCCTCAATTTCCAACATTCCTTCTCTGGACATTATAAGATAAGGCTGTTGATCAAACAACGCTTAAGTCTAGAGTCTAGGGATGATTCTCTGACATAGCTGTAGGGATATGACTTTTTTAACACTTTATCCGAATTATGGGTGCCTGTGCCCTACACCTATGGTCCCAGGCCCCTTCTGCATTAGCATGATCAAGGCCTTAGTTGATAGCCACAAGACAAGTGACATAGCCTGATGAACTCTTTTGTCCTGTTCTTACTAAATTAATCTTTGTATCTTCTGAAGGAAAGCCATAGCCACCACACTGGATTGTGCAGTCTGTGCACTGTATCATGCCATCTTATGGAGAATTCTTTGAGATTGATACTTCATTTCTGAACCCATCACCAAGTCACATGCTCTTAAGCTTGAGCGTGTTTATAACTGAACTGTTTATCTGCTATCTCTACCTAGAGGGGGACTGTATGATAAGTGAGTTGATCAGGCTTATTCCTCCACAAGCCTGTATAATCAACACCTGTGGTATTGCACCCTCCCCATGATTGTGTATATGCCTAGGCCCAGTAAGTGCACACATGTGCAAGTGGTTTCACCTGGGTCTGGAAGGAAAGGCTAAAAGAGTGGTGTCACCTTGGGGGAGAGAGCATGAGAAGAGAGCACTAGAGAACTCCAGGGGGAGAGAGAGGTCAAAAAAAGAGCTTGAGGGGCTTGGGAGACTCACCTTCCCCCTGACCCCCATCCCAGCCCCTAGACCGGGGCCTACCTGGTGTGTCTAACTGCTGGAACCAATAAAGAGCCTGGTGATTTGCCTCTCTTAAATTCAGATTAATATATTAAAGTGATGTTGTGAGAATTTTCTATGACATACTTAATATATGTGTGTATATATATTTCATTAACATAATTTCAAAATTAAAAACTTAAATGTACCATAAAGAGGAATTTATATCATGATGGTCACTAAGAATATTTAAAAGGTACTGTACTTTGCCACAGGCTTCATTAACTAACGTTAGTCAGAATTCTAGTGTTTAAATTGTTGCTTTCATTTCATTAAAATAAAGGGTTTGCATGCATGGGAATAATTTTGGTAAAGTGCAAATTATATATCCCAAACACATTTTTATGCTGGAAAACATTAATTATACGGCTGGTTTCCTTGTTTGTTTTGTTTTCATTTGGCTTTTTTCTGTGTGATAAAAAGAGGTAATTGATAACTACATGTTATCTATTGTGATGATCTAAATTGGAATATATTCAGATTGAATTTTTGAGACATGTTTTCTTTGAAAAATCCCTACATTTTCAAACTCAACCCTTAGATTTTCTTTCTCCTCATATACGAGTCTGAGAATTCATTCCTTCATTGATGCATTATTCATTTAGTCTGCAAATATTTGCTATCTGATGTATGTGACTGCCTTGTAAGTTGTCGATACAAAAAAAAAAGAACTTTCTGCTACAGTTCACACAATTTTAGAAATGAAATACTTGACTAATATTCTCATGCTCTTTTTGCCATTAGCTGTCAATCCCTTCTATTTTTTCTCTAGTCTATACTTGTTATCTAAGTTGGTTAAAGAATAGGTCCATATCTTTATTCTTAGGAAGAACTGAGAATATAAATTCAGAGCAACATAATATGGTCACTTGTGATCTGTTCATCGTGTCTGTTGATATTTTCTATTTTAGTTTATCTATTTTACTTCCCTTTAGCACTCTTAGTAGATTGAAAACTCCTTGACGCCAAGCTCTTTGTCTTTTTAGTTTTAGTTATTGCTTATACCTGAATGTGGATGAATACATCATTGAAACCTTCTGATTGTCCTTTCTTGTGACATTGCTACTACTATACTGTTCATGACATAATTATAGACTTTTTATAAGACTTAATATGAAATTAAAACTGATACTATCTTTTTCAAAAGGTAATCACTTTTATTCAAATTACTTCAAATTCAAATGGTAATCATTTTTCACCTTTTCTTGTTATGTATGCATTAAATGTCATTAAAATTATGTCTTTCTAGTTCCATAAAACTATATTTTATGCAATTTTAAAATAATATCTGTATAAATAAATTATATATTCTTTATAATGAAAACAAATTATAGTGTAAAATTTTGCTAAAAGTCTAGTTAAAGACTCTAACTACATTATAAGTAGAATATGATCATAGAGTTAAATTGAATCACTGAAATCCTACATGAATCACTGAAATCCTACATGCTTATACACAGGAAGATACTAGTAATGAAGGTCTGCAAAGAAGTAAGGGATTTGGAGAACATGACTTACACCCCATTTTCTTCATTCCCACATCAAGATATTTGCATTTTATGAAAGTGTACTACATAATTCAATCACAACTTTCCAGTCTACCTTTATTGCAAAAATATTATTTTTTCACCAGGAGAACATGGAAGAAAATATATCTGCAAGAGTTTATATCTGTGTGTTTCTATTATATTTGCACACTTGTATACACAATTATAATTAATTGCATAACTTAAAATGGCATAAGTTGATGATAATTTAAATAAAAATTCCCTTTCAAACAGTAGTTGGCTAAAAATAGATATAAACTCAGATCTATTTAGTTCCTGAGAATGTATAATATTGTGATCTAAAAAATGCTTTTCTAAATTTACTCCTTTTCAGAATTTAAAAATTAATTAAATTTCTGAACCACTAAAGAATGGGAATAGAGTACTTTATATTAGTAGATTAAATAATTTATTATTTTCTAAAGTTAGTGTCTTTCTAAAGTAGATAAAATGTCTAAACCTTTTACAGACTATTATCATAAGTTTATGGATTGAATATACTTGACCTGAAGCACTAATAAAAATATATCCATGTTAATGTTACTTTCACAATCTAAGTAAACAAGATAAATAAATATATATTTAGTTAACATACATATAGTTTGATGGAATTGCTAAAATTTTGAAAATTGTATCTTAAGCTGAGAAATTATCAAAATTTTGTTCTTGGATGAAAGTAATGTAGGAGAACAAGATGTCAAAATTCAAAACTAATGTTTGTATAATGTTCATCAGTAATATGTATGACTTAATTTTTTATGATCATGCATATGTAGTACTTCTAAGTTTTAAGTCATTTCTGTTAGCTATGCCAAGGGGTGAAAGTTCCAGAAATTTGTTTGGCAACATGTTTCTGAAAGGCCTTTCTCTGCAGCTGCCTCCCATTTGTTTCATCAAGAGAGTAAGCAATAGGAAAGTGGGTCTTCATGATGAACTGATAGGAAAGTGCCAAGATAGTTGTATTGCTTAGCAACTTGGCAGTAGGAAATGTTAAAATATTACTATCTCTCATATCTATGAACTGAGACTGGCTTTCGATGGATGATTCTCAGGTTCAAATGTGATTAAGACGTGACCACATGGCTTGGGTCTTATTTTGAACACATGAGAAGATGCCAGAAAAGTTGGATACTTTTAAATATATTAATAGTAATTTTTTAGAAAACCTTCCCTATTTCTAGCCAAATGCTAATCTAAGGAATTAAGCTGTCTTGGTTTTGATGTTGATAAGTACTGCAAGCCCCATTGATCAATGGGATTTCTTTTGCATTTGGAAAGGAGGGTTAAATCTATTGAGAAATTGTGTGCCAAGTAAATTCCAGAGATAAACAGCTTTATAGAAGGAAAGCTGACAGTTTACCGTTCATTTCCAGAATCTAAAGGAGCTGTTGTGCTTTACTTTCTTTTCCTGCAAATTATGGAAGGATGAACGTGACAGAGTGATGACACCAGCTAAATGGAAGCATAATGTAGACAGTTATTGCAGATGCTTTATCACATAGCTCTGCCAGCATACATGTTTCCTGCAAACATTCTACAATTTAAACACTTGGGCTCTTCTTAAATTAATGATGCTAATTTTGCCAATTGATTAGTGGTTTCCTGCTTAGGTACCCACCTCCAAAGGAGTTTATATTTTAACAGTATTGGTAAATAGAGGGTTTTTAAAAATAACTTTAAGATTACTTTGATAAATATATAAATCATTAAGAGTGAATACATACGTTAATGTTAACCCTCCAGCATTATCATTACTGATCTTTCGTAGAGAGGAGAAATATTTTAAAGAAAACATGAAAAGCTGACAATTTTGACTATAGTATTTTAGTTTATGACTGATATGAAGAACAGGGCTTCCATTTGTATGTAGTCTCTCCGTGTGCATAAATTAATGCTTTATATTTATGTTAATAAGTGAAAATTTGAAAAAAGCATTTTTTTCATGTAAAAAATTGAAAGTAGTTTGACAGTGAAACAAAATATTACTTTGCGGATTTTGGTAAATGTTGAGTTTCAGATCTTGTAGAAATGACTCAAATCTGCTACATCTGATTCATATTTGAACATGCATTTGAGTTGTTAAAATTGCACTTAATTTTAAAAATGTATCATTGTGTTCAAAGATAATGATGTAAAGGATTATTTCTTAAACATAAACAGAACAAATTTAGTTTCCTGTTTTTAATTTTACCATTTAGTTTCTTAATGTTAGTATAATTGGTCTATAAGAAATTTTAAGAAGGAAACGTAGTTAAAATTTTCATTTACATTAAAAAATCATTTAAATAAATCTACAAATAGTTTTTTTAAGCATCATTTTTTGGTTTCACTTAAGCATTATTATTTTTAATCTCTCCATATCTGTACTATTAAATTAAATATAGTGATATTTTTATACTTCTCCAAAGTTTTCACTTTGTGGATAAGTTACTTCAGTTATTTTATAAATGAGCAGTGTTAGAACTTAATTTTTACAATTCCTGACACAAACTAAAACTTCTTCTTTAAGTTGTGCACATACTATATTATATTTCAAAGCTAGGATAGTTTAAGTTGAATTTAAATAGCAAATAAAAGCTATCACAAATGGAACAATCCTTTAAATGTCAAGAACTTCTTTCTCTACAGTAGAAATCTCATTTATTTCATATGAATATATTTCCAGCTACAAATTTTTATTTCTATGTTTTCTAAATGTGTAACTTAATGAAATACAACTCAAATAAAAAGTTTTTAAGTTCTTTGTTTAAATAACTTGCTATTATTTTTCAAAATCACTGTTTTATAGAGTACACAGTAGTTTATAAAGAGAAAGAAAAGACTCTTGAGATACATTCCCAGCATATTTCTAGTCTAACCTTAACAAGAGTTCATTACCTCTTCATCGGGTGCAGTTTTGTTTAAGCAATTATCAGACTACTTCATTTATAGCACCCAGGTGTGTTTTTTTTTTAGCAATATATTCTCTAAATTACCAAAATAAAATAATAACTCAAAAGACTTTACTTTAAAAATAGTTGCTACCAATTACAATGGAAGGAGAATAGTTAAGTCAAGGTTTTAAATGTGTCAATTTCCACTATGGAATTGATGGGGATTTTCAATCAAGTTTGAGAGCATGAGTGTGCATGAGAGCATGAGAGCATGAGTGTGCATGGCTATTTCCACAATTAAATCACAATTGTCAGTTAAATTTAGCATTGGTAATCACTGAAAAATGCACTGTTCTAAGTTTAGTAAATGTTCTGAAGCAGTACCTAAATTGTATTGGAATTAGAGGGTATGAGAGAGTGAAAGAGAATGAATTTGGATATATGAATAAGTGAAGGGGTAAACAAATGATCAGTCCCAGGAAGCAGACATAAGAATATACATAAGGACTCAGAATACGTCAATGTTTTACTGTTATATAATAGAATTTGTGTCTAGAAGTCACACATTGGACTGTAGAGATTGTATCACTAAAACTTGAATGAATGAATGAATGAATATGCAATGAATATGCAAGTCTTAAAAATGATACCTAAAATTCATGTATGTGTTAGCATATATCTGAAGAGTTGTGATCCTATATGTCTAAATCATGTACAGCATTGTAAACCAATACTACCTCAATAAAAGATAGTTTAAAAATTACCACTCCTTAAAAAATTATAAAGGCAAGGTATGAGCTATAAGAAACTCTTCAAAATAGCAACTCTGCTTGTAAATCATATAGGGATAGCTGGTTAAAGAGAAGTTCATATATGACATTCATAGTCATAACTAACAAATGCTTAGATTTAGAATGACACAAATATTCGTGTGTTTTTGTTTTTTTTTTTTTTCCCCTTGTGATCTCCACTCATATTTGGCAATTTATTGCTGATCTTTTCTTATTATCTTGCTTATGATTCAAAAACCATTTATATTGTTTCATTAGGATTTTAGGTCCTAAGCTGATCTATCTAATGACATTATGCAAACTATGTTTTCTCTCCCAAATCCATAGTTACATTAGGAATCAAGGAAGCTAATTCCTAAGATGTGCAATTCTAAGTAATTTATAAATATGACTCCACAAAAGTAGGGAAATGTCTCCTGTTAACATACAGTAGAAATCACGTAGATAGTGGGCATGTTAACTTTATAAATATTATGTACATATAAATTAAGGTTGACATAAACATGTGCTTATCTAGACACATGCAAGTCTTCCCTTAGAATGACATCTCTAATATCATTTTTTGGAAGAGAATGAGGGTTCTGGCAGGATTGGGCTTATGGACTTAGACCCAGGCTGGTGAAATCATGAGCCTTAGCATGCATAATTAATGGTGTGGGCTAAAGGAGCCTAAAGAGTTTGGGGTTTCGAACTTTGTGTTGGAGGTTGTTTCATCGTTTGATTTAGGTTTTTTTTGGAGAGGCCTTGAGAAAATGGCTTGAGAAAATGGACTTGAATTTGGTTCCTGTATGTTGGAACTTTTCTACTACCTAAAGTTGAGAGGGACATTGAAAGAAAAAAAGATCACCAAGTCTTGCACCACTTGTTTTGAGGAAGTTGAACAAAGTGTTGGATGGTAACCCTGGGTACCTCCATTAACATTGCTGATACATACATTGATAAAACCAGAGGAAAAAATGTAGTTACTTCCAATTTGCTTTAGAATTGATACTTGCCATTAGCTTAAGTTTTGATAATGACCTGGTTTGATGCATGTCATTAGCATTAGCTGATACATACATTGATAAAAGAAATACTTCCCTGTTGCTTTAGAATTGTAAATTTCATAAATTGATAATGTCTTGGTTTGATACTTGCCATTAGCATTAGTTGGTACATACATTGATAAAGAGAAAATTCTCTGTTGCTTTAGAATTGTAAATTTCAAGATTAAAATTCATAGGGGAGGAGGTTGGAAAAACAAAGTTTTTGTGATTGACAAGACTCCCTCCTGAGTCCTGGCTTTGACAGGAAAAGAAGGGAATGAGGATAGAAATATAGTTTAGAACAAAGAGTAGGGTTCTGCCATTTTGGAACAGCCATTTTGAAGGTCAGCATTTTGGGGGAGAAGTCTGTGACCAGCCACATGGCCAAGCAGCCTGCCTGCATCTTTGGTCTGGGCTAGAAAACACATGGCTTTAGCATGCACAAGCTAAGAGTGCATGCTAAAGTTGTGTGTGAAGAGTTTAAAAATTTGAAATCCCATGTCAGGGTGTGTCATGTCAAGTTGACTGAAGTGCTTTTGGAGAAGTCATGAGCTAGGCTTGAGCAGATGGACTTTGTTGGTTCTTGAATCTCAAAGTTGGTAATACTGCCTAAAGTAAAGAGAGTGCTGAAAGAAAATGAATAACATCACACCTTCAACTACATGCTTAAGCTGGAACACACCCAAGGAAGGAAAGAAAAACATGCTGCTTTTGGAGAATGTGCTGTTAAACTCTATGACTAGACGTGGTGAGATGATCAGACTGTTTTGGACAATGGTGGGTTAACTGGCTCTTTTCATATTTATCAAATAGTACATATTTAGATAATCACTTTGTTTAGTAAGAAATAGTTTGTTCACATGTGGTGGGATAACTGGATTTTTTCATGTTTATAAGAGTTTGGTTTCGCTTTGAAAGATCTGGTTTGGAATTTTAGTAAGGTGACTGTGGATGATAGGAAAAATCCACTTTTTTTTTTCTTCTCTCTGGTGTGGAATGGTGACAGGTATTTGAATAATGAAGATGACTGGTCTGTGAAAGTTTGGTGTTAGTGAAGGCTTTGTCCAGCAGCTTGAAATAGGTTGAGGTTTGAGTCTGGTTTAGAAAAAGCTGGGAAAAGGATTTTAAGTAAAGAGAAGAGCCTATCACTTCTTCCAATATCAAAAGGAAGATAAGAGGAATACACTGCTTTTGTAACATGTGCTGGTGAACTCAGACTAATTAGACATGTGGTGAGGTGACTAGGGTCTGTGGGCCCAGCACGCTTCCACTGTGCAACTCTGCTATCTGAGGTGACTAGGGTCTAAAAGACAGTTTTGTACATATGGTGGAGTAACTGGATTTTTTCATGTTTATTTTGTAGTACATATTTAGGTAGTCACTTTCTTACTTGCTTGCTTAGTAATAAATAGTTTGACCACTTTAACAGTTTGGTCTGGCTTTGGAATTACATAGCAAAGGCTGAGGCCAGTAAAAGAATACTGAAGAGGTTTTTTTTTTTTTTTTGGGGGGGGGAGGGGGGTGGTGAGGGAGAGCTCTGGTACAAGCAAGTAGCAAATATCTAAATGACAAAGGTAACTTCTTTATGGAAGCTTAAGGGTTAATAAAGGCTTTTGTCCATTGCATCATAATGAAAGGTAAAGGTTTTTCTCTGGCTTAGGAAAAGGTGGCAAAATGATTTATAGTAAAAAAGACTGAACCATCCCCTCCCCTGATTCCCACTAACAGTGTGATTTATAAATGATGAGACCTGGTTCCTGTTGAAAAGAGTTATTTCTTGGGAAAACAGCAACTCTGTTCTCACTCATTTTCAAGGGCATGTATTATGTAAAAATGGGAGGGTGGTAGGGTGATGTTCCCCAGCAAAACTGCCCTTTCAAGTAAGAGCCCCATCTATACAGAGCTTTTTCCAAGAGTGTACAACACCACCTCCTTTTCTTCTCCACAGTGTTTCCTCCCATTTTAGCTTCTGGTTGAGTTTTCATCCTCCTCTTTTTTTTTTTTTTTACTACACCTGACCTCCCTATCCCTCTTTATTTACTTCCCCCACCCCCTATTTTTCATCATTTATTCCTTTCAAAACCTTCCAAAACCACATTGAATATAGGGATATATTAAGAGCTCCCTCTTTCACAAAAAGGCTTTTTCTGCTAGTTCATCCTTGTATTCCAAAATGCTTAGAAAAAGATCAGGGTTACAATAGTTAATTATTCATATTTCTTGATTAAATGAAAAACATTAAATTTGATGTGTCTTTCCAAATAATCTCTTATTAGATGTGAGAGAAAATTCCTTCACATGCTTACTCTTTAGCATGATTTTTGTTCACCTCAAAATATCTCTTCTTCTTATGTAGTCTGCTATTAAAATGCTAAATAAAATACACTTTAACAATGTATTTAATCCTTTTTACTCACTAAGATCCTATTTAATTTTTAAATAAAGCCCTTTAAGGGGTTTTGTCACTTTGTTTTGTTTGTTTTACTCTTTATTTTTCCCTGTGTGTTCAGCCTATTTAATCTGGAAAATGCTTTCAGTTAAACAATCCCACAGCATCACTTATAGTCTCAAAGTTGCCCTCACAGTCTCTGTAAAATGAAAGCTAAGTTAAAGGCGCAACATTTTTTTTTTTATGGCGCAATTTGTTTGCTTTTACGGGGATCACTCTCTATGCCGTTTGATTTCCTCAATTGAGCAATTTATGACAGATTTTTAAGGCCTACTGTCCATTACAAACAGCAGGTTTTAAAAACTCCATCATCATCATAAGCTTAATGAGTAAATGGCTGAAAGCTCAGCAGCTTGGTAGGGGAAGTGTGCTGGGGGTTGACTGACAGCCAGCTTGCTGTTGCTGTAATTAATAATGAAATGTTACATCTCTTGCTTTTTATGTGGAGACAGGGAAAATGACAGGGATTATAGAGAGAAATAAATTTATATTGTAGCTTTATAAGGCATCTATAGCTTTAGCAGCCCAATACATAGAAAATTACTATAAGATGACAGTTTCCCAAGTAGTTACAACAATATTTAAAGCTGTAGGTTAAAGAATCAGAATATTATAAGAATAAAAGTAGAGAAGACACTTTCTTTTATCTAGTCCTTCCTTTTACTGCCACTTAATATTTTTTTCTATGCAACTGCTTGTTTAAAGATCAAAGATAGGTCTGACTTGTCTGTATGAGTGAATCTATTTCTGTCAGTGTCACAGCCCACTCAATGTCACAATTCACTCTCTTTTTAACAGTGACAAAAGTTCCTATCATGTTCCCCTTCTCAGCTCTTCTGATCAGTATCCTGGATGAACCCTCCTCCTAGGGAATATTTTACTTGAATGAGTCTTGCCCAATGAAATAAATTTCAGTCATCACTGATATGTTCACAGTAAGCTACTAGCTCACAGGTCAGTATTTTTTTTCTTGGTCTTCTTCCAATACAGTGTGTCTGAATACTTGCTTGCTCAACCTATTATAAATGATATGTAGAATCCTGTTATCTTCACATCCATGAAATCTGAAGATGCCACTATCCATACTCCCAGCTTTGGAAATGGCAGAAAGTAATACAGATACTCCTGTTGAGGCAAATTGCCATGTGAAGGCAAGGATCATGGAAAATGCTAACATTCTATAAAATTATTTTTATATCCCATTATTCTTTCTTAGTTTTCCCTTTGCATATTTCCGTTTACCCCATTGTTGGCAAGACTATTCAAGGGATTATCCCTCATCTTCAATTACTCTTCCATTTCAAATCTTATTTGAAGTCTTTACCTATGAATAAATATGGTCAAACATGAACTCAGTGAGAAAATTATGATTATTTTATACTTAATTAAATAATCTAGTTGGGGAACTTGGGCTGATATTTTCTTGGTTTTATTATTGATAATATGTACATATAGTTATGTAGCTACATATATATTCACATAGAAATCTTGCAAAATTCAATGTCCCCCTAAATTCATATGCTAAAATCCAATCCTCAATTGGTTGCTATTTGGAGATGAAACTTTGGGAGGCCTATGTCATCAGAATGGCACTTAAGAATAATACTAGTGCCTTAAAATGGGGAAAAAGACATTTTCCTTGTGCCATAGGACAGTCCCAGAAAACAGAATTCCATAAACAAGGAAGTAGGTATCAGTAATAGAAGTTTTGATCTTGAATTTTCCAATCTCCAGAATTATGGCAAGTATTTGCCATTTAAACCACCCAGTTTCTGGCATTTATATCATAACAGATTAAACAGACTAACACAAACCCATATAATATAAACTATGTGACTTTTATTAAAACTGCTTTCTGTATTTAGAATTAAATTGTAAGTAAATTAACATAATTTTTGATGATGAGACTTGCACTTGATAATTTTATTTAGAATTAGATTACACGTCCATACTTTGTTTAAAAACAATTTGTATGTAACCAAAAATTCTTAGTTTAGATAAGTTTGGATTGAATTACCAACAAGAGTCTGTTTATCATCTCCATCTTATGGTCTTCAACTTATCTAAAATGTCACAAGTACTACAATTTTCCCATACATTTCTGAGCTGAATATGTGAGTTACAACTTGAAATTGATGGATAAATTTGAGAATTCAGAAACGATCACTCACTTTTCTTGACTAAAAGATGTTCTCAAAGAAAAATTACCAAGCTAAATGATCAAAGACACCCACAGAAATTCTTCTAATTACAATGAAGAAAAATCTATTTTACTCTTTTCTATGAGAGTGAACAATTTTATCATATGCATTTTCAATCCCTAACTCTTCATGTTAAATTTTATTTTTTGTTTTGGGCAATCACCGAAGTTAATAATTGAAGAACATCACCAGTTTCTAAAATAATATAATGAATTTTAAGCATGAATTTTTTTAGATGGTTATATATGAAATAACTAAAAATAAAACATTTCACTCAAGCCTTTAAATAAAGCATGAACCATAGCAAAACAGAGAGCATAGCTCCATATTCTATCTTTCATCTACTCAGCAATTTTCAATAACTACAAGAAAATTTAGTTTGAATCAAACTAATGCAGCAAAACAAATATTTTTTTTGAGAACTGAAAAAAAATCCAGGTCTATCCTAATGGCCAGACTCATAGAAGAGCACATTTAGTGTATTTATCTGAAATTCAAAGATATTCCATTTTCATTTCATTCAGCACTTTTTATAACTTTTATTTTCCACGGATTACTTTTAAGTATTCTTTGAAATATAACCATTGACATAATTTTGCCTAGAGCTTGCCCACATCTGTATTTTTCTAGGATTTTTCTGAATTCCTGGAATGATAATATTAACCACAAGCATACACATGAAAGTATCACTTGAAATGTGCTTAATATAAGCCAGGCATTCTGCCTAGCAGTTTTCACACTTGATTGCATGTCACTGTGAAAAATATTTTTATGAAAGTGGACATTTGTCCATTTTGAAGATAAAGATAAGGAAGCTCCAAGATGTTACAAAATGTATTGTCCCATGTACAGTAGACTCCCATCAGTCTCTCACACAAAAAACTGCACTTCTCACTTCAATATGCTACTTTATTTTGTCTTTTTTTACAGCTTAATCACAGATATCTGATTCACTCTTCATACAATTTTGCTCCAAATGGAAATTATTTTTTCATCTTTGCAATTAGATTTTGCACTTTTTGTTACTTGTCACTTAACAGCTAATGCACTAGTCATCTGAGCAAAAACTAGTTCCCCAGTAATGCTAAAAATTTGAGACAACTCATGAGTCATGTATCTTAGAAAGTTCACCTTAGGAAGTTTACTTAGGAAGATAGTGGATGTTTATAAAATAAAGGGATGTGCAAATGTGCATATTTCTGACTCATTGGACATAACTCAGAAACCTTGCTTTCGAGAAAGTTGAAAAGCAGACATTGCTTTTCTTCAATTTACAAATACTTATGGTTCCAGAATATTTCAAGGACTGTGATTCTCAGTGAAATAGAAAAAGTGAGGAAAATTTTGTGGTGCAATGATATCTTGGAGGAGATGTTAAAATTAAAAAAGCAAAACCCCACCACTCTTCACTTTTATTATTTATTTTTTATTATAGCAAACTTAGGTGTGCATGGAGGAATCTATATTAATTTTCTGGGGCAACCTATTAAAAATGATTGGGTAACCCTGTTTTAAATAGGAAATTTTAAAATGCATAGAATAATGCTGATATTACATAGAAAAGTAATTTAATAGAAATAAGGTTTTGTCCTATAAGTAGTCAAAATACACAAAAAATAGCTGGTCCATTTCTTATAGGATTGCATTTTCCTTGGTTTGGCAATAATAGTCTTCTCACTATGTAAAAATATCAATTTAAAAAGAGTACATTATCTTATTGAGTTTGATCATGCACCTTCAGCATCTATTATTCCTATTAACTACAAGTTCAACCTCCACCTTGCCCTTTTCCTCTTCTAATTGTCAATGGGCAAATCATTTCTGGTCAAGATCAGGAGCTCATCTGCTCATCTAACCCTGAACATCAATCCAACAAAAGAACAGATCCCATTAGCATCAGACTCGTGACTAATAAATGCAAAGGTCCAATGAAAAGCAATACCACACTTTGGCTGTTCCATCAATCTCTGGCACTGCAGAAGCTAAGTGTAATGAGCAGTGGGTCACAACCTATAGCCTTACCCTGTAGGTAAAACATATTATACAAACAAAATGGTAATGTGAGGTCATTACATTACACATTTTCCAAGTCAGAAAGTGTCACTGCATATCTTATTCTACTGGTAAACCAAGATTCAGACATTTGATGACTGCCATATTACCTTCATAATACCTTATTTATTTAAAACAATTCCTGGGACTTCATCTAATATGGCTACCCTTTCTGCTCCTGGAAACTTATGGCATAGCATAATAATGCAGGAGTCAACCTCAGATAACATAAACTGTACCAATTTTGAGATCATTTGCATAATCATGTATTTTCAGTGTATGAACATATTTGATTTTGGTAAACATGGAAAATGAGGAAGGCATGGCTATCCCTTAACTTTAAGGACTTGAGGGGAAGAGAAATATGATTTTGGTTAATTTTCTGTGGCTCAGAATATAGTAAAATTATCCTTAGGATTCATTCATTCAATGCTATTTCTCTTGAAGTTTTCTTTCCCATTTATTTCTTTTGCAACTATTTTCCATCTTCATTTGTTTTTAATATTTTCTCCCTTCTTTGTAGTTTCCTTTATACATGATTTTATTTGGGGAAAAATATAATTGCTTTTAGAAGTAGAAAGAATTTCTATGGAATTCTTCAAATCTGAAATGTCTCTTCCCCTGTACTGTCATTTGAAAATTTCCGTTCTCTTTGATAAAATTACCAGAAGTCATTTTTTAAACATATGCTCTTTTGTTCATTCTTTATTTGAGTGCATTTTTTTAAAGCCCTGGCACATCTTTTAATACTAGAATGAATCAATGTGCAGGGTGCAGTAGGCAACTTGCTTAATAGCTTTTCTATATTTTTTATATGGCACTGGAGATAGTAATGGAAGTGGTGATTTTTGTAAGAATTTGACAATTAGCAATTTAGTTCCAGTGACAGCCTATCATCAGGGTTTTTTGTTTGTTTGGTTTTTGTTTTTGTTTTTTTTTTTGTTTTGGTTTTTTAATGCAACTGTTATCTGCAAGTGACTGGGAAGGAAGAGTAGGGCTGAAGAAATGAGAGGCTTTGCAACTTCATTTATTTCTAGAGTATTTATGTACTTTAAATAAGAATAATTTATGGAAATGCATTCATACATAAAACAAATACTAAACAAAGAATGTGAAATTTGTATAGTAAAAAAACTGTTCTTGATAGTGAATTGTTTTCTATATTTTACTCAACATGTACTGAAACTATATATATGCAAATAAACTCATGATCTCAACACAATTCGCACTATCTTGAGAAATGTACATCAATGTCCTTCACAGGATGTATAGAATTTCTGCCATTCATTTATTATCAAACCAAAGAAAGGTGAGATGCAGCCAGTAGCTTTTTCTTAGTGCCTCATAACACCTAACAGTAGAAAGTGAAGTGCATAGTAGAGCACATTAGTTTTTATGTTTTTACAGGACAGAAGGGTCACTAAGAGAGCTGATGGCTTCAGGTTGCCTTTAATACAATCAAATGTGTTCCTGTGACCTGAATGGCTGAAAGCATTTCCCTAAGTGCTTCACTTAGCCCCCAGGAGCAACTTGGAATCTTCAGAGGATGAAATCCATTATTTTAACATAGATAAATAGATGTCTACTTATATATGTTCAGCTCTATGCTTATTGTTATTAAACAAAAGTCTTAATAAAATACTGGTGTGCTTTACATTGAAAATTAATATGAATTTAAGTGCATGTTTAAAATATAAAAGCAGTGATAGTGTGATTTTCCCAAAAGCTAAATGAAATGAACAGTAGATTTTTAGTTTTTTTTTTTTAAGTGAAATAAAGCTAAAATGTGGGAAAGGTTGACTGTTTCCTTCCAAAATTTAGTAAGTACCATCCAAACAGTATAATATTGTAATAACTTAAAAGAAAATTCAAGAATTCAAAGCAAAACTTTTCCTTGCATAGGGGTTTATAATTGTTACGGGTGGGGGCAGCCTTTTTTTTTTTTTAAAAAAAACATCCCTTTTCCAGCTTTTCCTAAAGCAGAGAAAATCCTTTACCTTTTAATCTGATGCAAAATAGGCTAAAGTCTTTATTAATTCCTAGGCTTCCACATACATGTTAGCTTTGTCATTTAGATAACTGCTGCTTGCCCCAGGGCCCTTCCATAGAAAACTAAAAAAAAAAAGAAAAAAAAAACCTTTTCAGTGTTCTTTTACCCCCAACAACCTTTGCTATGTAACTACAAAGCCAAACCAAACTTTTAAAGTGATCAAACTGTATATTATTAAGTAAGCAAGTGACTACCTAAATGTTAAATATGTACTACAAAATAAGCATGTGCTACAAAATATACATAAAAAATCCAGTTATCCCATCACATGTCCAAAACTGTCTTAAGTCCCTGGTCATCTCAGCACATGTCCAATCAATCTGAGTTTACCAGCATGTGTTCCAAAAGCAGGAATTCTTTTTTGTCCTCCTTTGGTATCTGTTTTGGCTTCCTCCAAACACATGGTTCAAAATGTGTGTTCTTCTTTTCTTTTGGTGTCCATCTCAACTTTAGACAGAAGAAAAGCTCCAACATGCAAGAACCAACATCAGATCCATTTTCTCAAGCTTTGTTCTCAACCTCTCCAGAGACATCAAACTAGATGAAATAGGCTCAACATAAAGTTCAAATCTCCAAACTTTTTAGACTCCTTATGTATGCTAAAGTGCATGTATTTTAGATTCCTTATGTATGCTAAGGCTTATGTATACTAAGGCTCATGAGTACAACTATCCCAGACCATTGCCTGTCCACAGTAAAAACTCATGGCCTCTGTTTTTCTGTCTTGCTGCAGCCGATGCTACTCCCAAAGGCTAACCCCATGGCTGCCCCAAAATCACAAGCCTCACCAGCCTGATCCCATATTTATGGACTATAGTCCGACTCTTTTTCTCTGCCTTGGCTGTGACCCTACAGCTGGGCTTCCAACTTCCCAAAATGGCTGATGCTGCCTTTTTTCACACAGGTATATTTATCTGTCTCCTTGTTTCTCCCTACTTTTTTGGAGTAACTGCCTGTCAATCACCTCACATCACAAAAGCTTTGTTTTTCTTTTCTCCTCCCCTTCTATCCTTCTGAAAGAAAACGATGAATCTTAATGAAGCGCCAGCAACCATACCCTGGCATAGTCAATCTAAGCTTTGTTCACCTGAACCCTGAAACAATCAAGTCAGAAAATCAAATCTCCATAATATTGCTCAGTCCTTCTTGAAATTTACAATTCTAAAACAAAAGGGGAATAACTCATTTCCTAGCAACACAATGTTACTATCATTGCATAACATCAGCTTTGTTACTGGCAGATGCCACCCCAACATAATCTCTCAAAAAGAAAAAAAAAATCTTGAAAATCTTAAACCAAGAATGAAGACAAAACACACTGGGAAGGGGGGAAAGGCTGGGACTGGTTTATCTGAAACTCTTCTCAATGTGAATGAATAGTCTCAAGTCCAGAGCAAAGACACAGTGAAGGATGTTCTTAGGACAGGTATTAGTGGAGTCTGAGTATCTTGGTGAAAGATGTGATGTAGTAGTAACACCTGAATCAGAAAACCCTGTACTTCTAGTACACGGTGATATAAGCAAATGTTAGCTGAATTTAAAAAAAAAAAAAAAAAAGTACTAAGGGAAAAAAAAGGGAAATGGAATAATGTTGACAAGGAGCCACACATTCAGCAGGGACAAAGTAAAATCAACAAATAAATTGTTATTGGGTAAAAGAGTTTTTCTAACTTAAACTCAGATCCTCTGCCTGCTTGCTTCTCCCAGGCAGACTAACACCTTGCATTTTCATAGACTACCTACTATTGTTACGCAAATGCAAGCTACAGCTTCTCTCAGCTCTCAGCCAGACTGCAGAGGGAAAAAAAAAACTAGAACTACATTTTGAGCTCACAGCCACTTGCCCTTAAATGTAACTTTTAGAACTCCTGCACCCTAAAGACTTTCGAACTTGGGCTTCTTTCCACCATTCCCAGCCTTTTCACTAAAATTCTAAGCCACTATAAGACTCTTAGAGTAATTTATTACTAAACAAAGTGAATTCCCAGTTACTTCAGAAAGAAACATATAAGAAAAACTCCAATTACTCCAACATTGTCCAAAACCTTTCTCAACATTGCCCAAAGTCCTTCCTCCAGATTGTCCAAAACCTTCAGTTCTTTAGTCCTGTTAACCTCACCACTTGTCCAATCCTTCAGAGTTCATTTACATGTGCTCAAAGAGTGGACATCTTCCTTCAACATGCTCAAACTTCTCCTTGTCCTCCTCCAGGTAGTAGAAAGAAACTTAATAGTGCAGGAACCAGCAAAGTTCATTTTCTTCTCAGGCTGGCATGCACAGCTTCTCCAGAACCATCCAAGTTAAATTCAGCAAGACTAAGTCCAACACAGAGTTCAAATATCCAACCTCTTTAGCTTCCTTTAACACACACACTACTAGTCTGGGCCAATCAAAGGCCTCAGACTCCAGGACTTGGCCACCTGGGTAAGCTCACATGGTTATATTCCTACCTGCAAAATCCCTGGTCAAAATGGCTGAATCCAAAATGGCTGATCTCCTTTGTTATCAACCAATGTTTATATCTTCCAATTTTGGTTCCTGCCTTCTGGGAACAGTCTTATGAGTTATCACATTGCAAAAGAAAAAAAATCTGTTTTTCTTCTTCCCTCCCTTATATCTTTCTGAAAGGAAATTCTAATCAAGGCCATTCTCACATTTTAGCATGTCCTCCTTAAAATTTGCTATTTTAAAACACCCAGGGGATAGACACCCCCTTATCAAAATGACTGAGCATGGAAAAAAAAAATCATAGCTATAGCACATCATTCTTGTTATATAGACTTCACAAAAGTTGTCTTCACTTGAGGAAGCAGAGAAATAATGATATAAACCTTCACATGAACATCCAGGACACACTGTTAAATTGTTAAATGAACTTTTTTATTCTTTGTCTACATTTCTTATCTTTTTTTTTAATTGAAGTGAATGGATACAGTAATAGAAGTACTAATGAGGATATTACAGGATCACATCTTAGCTGCCCTATTGATTATAGAACAGGATAAATGTCTCAGGCACTTGTTCTGAAGGAAATAGAAATAGTCACTTATCTTGGTGAGATAAGGAGGAAATTCAAAGAGAATGACCCTGCATATTCTGTGAGCAGAAAACAGGCTTATTTTGAACTGCACCCAGGTAAATGTTAGAGGGGGAGCAGAGCTTTAAAAAAAGTAACACAGAATGGGATTTTTATAATACCTAACTGGAAGACAAAGGAAAAAGAAAAACAACATAACAATGCAAAAGAAAACTGTATTTTTAAAGGACACATTCCAGTAAATCAAAGCAAATTCACTTGTGTGATTTTTGCTTTCAATGATAGCTAATGGAATTAAAGAAATAAAACCTAAGAGGAAAGAGATGAATAGTGAAAAAGGGAGTGTAATGTTATGGCAAGGGCATGTGTAGACATGACATTTTGTCATGATAAATAAGTTATTGCATATACTAAAAATCATGACCAAATCCAGGGAAGTGATGATGCACTATTTTTGTTTAAATCCTTCGGCTTAACATAGGAAAAAGATGGGTTAAACACTAGCTCTGCCACTTGTTATAGGAATAAATTGCACAGATTACAATGGTTTTTCTAAATATCTGTTTTCTCAACTTTAAAATTAGGAAAATATTAGTATTGTGTTTATCGGCTGCAATGTGGTTAACTTGTTAACTTACTGCATGAAAATCATTTAGTACAGAGCAAAAAGTAAAAACATAATCCAGCACAATTATGAAGATACTCAATAAAAAGTTCTTTAATCTCTAAGAATTTGGATTTGTAAGAAATCAGTAATATGAGTTTCAATGCTAGTAAAGAGATGATTCAGTTTTTACACAGAGCTGAAAGAACTAAAGTGTCTGAGATTTTTCCCTTTGAGTTCCTAGGGGTGCAAATATAATCAATAAGAGGCAGCAAGGTAAGCTTGTTTTTAGCCTTGCTCTGAAAAAAATCAACCTTTATCTTTGTGAAGTAAGGTTTTTTCTGTTCATATGCAAATTGGTCTCCCCTTTAATGGAATTTTTCTCATGTCCTTCTAATATGAAAATAATTCTGATGTTTAACCATGAAAATCTTTAACCTCCTAGCAAATCATGGTCATGCACTTATAATTATAGCAATTTTAAAATTTGAATGTATTTTTCTGAGAAATATAGATTCTACTTTACGTGAATGAATAAAAATTTAATCAAAAAGTTAATCAAGGTATTATATCTTGTTGATAACAGTGGTCTTTATGACTGTGAGGATATGAAGCACTGTTACAAAATCTTGGTATTTTAAACTGAATGTCAAGACCTCTTTAATGCAACATAGGATATAGAAGAGTTAGTGTTCCATATGATATTGCTCCTTGTCAATACTGAATACAATGAAAAATATTTGCAATGTTCACAACTCCATACCAGGAAGGGGGAAATAGAAATTGAATAATATCTGTCTTTTTCCAGAAAATTAGATCTGTTTAAATACATGAGTCATCACTTTTTGTGGATAAAGTTTTGATCAGAAGTCAAAGGTATACATGAAGAAGTAAAAAGGCAAACATACCATAGCCGTCTTATTCTCATGTTGTTCTTCTCCTTCCTGTTTTCATTGCCTACAGCCAAGTTTATGATTCCAATTGTAATTCCCCAATACAGAATATTTGAATATCATCTTCTAAACATTTATATATGATTATCCTCAACTCCAAATATGCAGTTACATCTCTTTTTTATAGTAGGAATAACAACTAGGATAATTGGAGTAGTGTAATCCTTAAAAGTTTGCATACACAAGATTGGAGATGATGTATAATGGGGTAGAAGTAAGAAAATAAAATAACTCATAGAAAATAAATAGAAGTTTTTAGATAAACAAGAAAATAGGGAAAGAGCACAGTTTGGAAGTATAATAGTGACAGCTTTCTTGACATTTGAGAATCCTCATGAATACTTAAATCTATACAAGTATGTAAACATACATATGTGTAACATCTTTTAATGTTAGTGTTGGGGTGGGGGTGGGACAAGACTTTACTGAAAATTCTTTTACAAGCTTTTCTAAACCAGAGAAAAATTTTTACCTTTTAATCTGATTCAAAGGACAAAGCCTTTATTAAACCTTAAGCTTCCACACACAAGTTACCTTTGTCATTTAGATAACTTGCTGCTCACCCCTGGGCCCTTTCCAGCCCAAACTAAAACTAACAAACAAACAAACAAAACCAAAAACTTTTGTTCCTAGAACTGTCTCTTGTCTGGCCCCTTCAGGGTTCTTTTTCTGACAACAGCTTTTGTATGTAATTCCAAAACCAGACCAGACTCTTAAACGATCAAACTATTTATTACTGAGTAAACAAGTGAGAAAGTGATTACCAAAAATATGTACTACATAATAAACATGAAAAACCCAGTTTCCCCACCAATTGTCCAAAACTGTCCTTTAATCCCTAGTCACTTTTCCACATGTCCAATCAATCAGAGCTTACAAGCACATGTTCCAAAAACAAGGCATTTTCCTCCTCCTTTGGCATCTGTTTTAGTTTCCTCCAAACACATGGCCAAGACAAGATGTTCTTTTCTTTCAGTGTGTTTCAACTTTAGGCAGTGAAAAAGCTCCAAGGTTGAACAGAAACCAGCACCAGGTCCATCTTTTCAAGCCACACTAATGGCCTCTCCAAAGACTTCTGAGTCAAACTATATAAAACAAGCTCCAACACATATTTCAAATCTCCAAACTCTTTCTTTAGCACACACCATCAGCCTATGCATGCTGAGGCTCTTGTGTACAATTGCTGCAAACCATTGTCTGTTCACAGCAAACCTCATGACCTCTCCACTTTTCTGTCCAGTTGGAACCCAATGTTGCTTCCCCAAGGCCGACCCCACAGCCACCTCCAGAAATCACAGGTCTCTCACCATCCTGGGCTGATGCTCATGGGCCAACCAAGGTTCATCTTTCTATCTGCCTTTGCTGATGGTTGCCCCACAGTTGGACCTCCATCTTCACAAAATGGCCAATTTTGTTTCTCTCCCAAGTCCCTTTTTATACCTCTTTTTCTTGTTCCTTCCTCCTTTTATTGGAGTGAATGACTATCAATCACCTCATACTACAAAAGTTTTGCTTTTCTCCTCCCTTTTTATCCTTCTGAAAGAAAACTGAATTCTGGCCGGGCATGGTGGCTCATGCCTGTAAGCTTCAGCCTATGAGGTGGCCGGGGCTAGGGATCATGGTTCGAGTCCCGCCGGGGGCCTGTAGTGAGACCTAGTTCCAAAATAAAATAGCTGGGCATAGTGGCGTGCTACCTGTAATCCCAGCTACCTGGGAAGCTAAGGCTGGGGATTGCTTGAGTCAGTGGTACCCCGGGCAACGAGAGCCTGTGGTTCCATGGGCAAAAAATAGCGAGACCTAGTCTCAAAAAAAAAAAAAAAGAAAAGAAAAGAAAACTGAATTCTAATATAAGGCCATCAACCACATCTTAGCATTTGTCAACCTAAGCTTTGTACACCTGGACCCTGAAACAATCATGTCAGAAAGTTAAATCTCCATAATATTGTCAAGTCCTTTTTGAAATTTACAATACTAAAACAAAAAGGAAGTAACTCATATTTCCTAGCTGTATTCTTTCTTATCAATTGTTACTACCAATGCATAACACATCAGTTATGTTAATGGTGGATGCCACTACAACACTAGCTTAAAAAATAATCTAGTCTATAAGCTCTTTTAAGAAATCAATTTATAATTGCAAGGTCCTGGAAACAACCCAAATGCCCCAAGACATATGACTGGATGAAAAAGATGTGGTATATATACACAATGGAATATTATACATCAATAAAAAATGATGAATTTGATGAATTTTTGGTAACATGGATGTACCTAGAAGAAATCATACTGGCAGAAATAAGCCAGAAGGAAAAAGACAAAAACCAAATGGTTTCACTAATACATGGACAACCAAATGAAAGTACAAAACTACGGGAGGGGACCAGCTGGAGTGGCCAGGGAGGGGAGGTGGGGGGGACCCCAGGTATTTCACAATGATGTGAAATATATATATATAAATAAATAATTTAAAAAATAAACATGTATTATCCTGAAAAAAAAAATCAAATACATCATTTGAAGCTTTGAAGCTAATCTTAATCTTAAATTTGATAAGTGTTTACTGTAAACTACTCAATTGCAATACTCAGTGGATAAGCAGCAGATAGTATTCTCAGTCACAGCATAAGAATGAATTGTGACTTGCAATGAGATTGAGATCAAATGAATGAGATACATAGATACATACATTTCTATGTATTTGAGATACATAGAAAGTTGAATCAACCAACCTGTTAATGGATTGAAAAAAAATTTTATGTGACAAAGTGGGATTGATTCTCTTGAGCTTAATTTTAGTAGTTTCTGGCTTGGGGTGCTAGGTAGCTAGAGGGACCATATCAGGGACTATAGAAATCAGTTAGAGAGGACTCAGTTTGATTAAAGAAATCACGCATTTGGTTTTGAGATATGTGTGCTGGGAGTATGTACTTTATTTAAGCATTAAATGATAATTATTAAATAATAATAATAATTATTATTATTTAGGTATTTAATAACAAAATATAATAATAATAAAAATACATAATACATAAATAATATATACAATAAAATATATAATATATATAATAGCATATATAAATATATATACATATAATATATAGTATAACAATATATATAATAAAATATATAATAAATATATATAAATATATATAATGTAATATAAATAATATATAATAAAATATATAACATATATAAGTAATATATAATATAATGTATAAAATATATAATATAATAATAAAAATAATAATTATTTAGGTAACACATAAATAATCATATTAGACCCATGTTTCACAAGAAAGCATTGAGGAAGGTTTATGGTTCTATGTGGATCTGAGTTGTGGTTCTAGGTAGAAATGATTTTTTCCACTTTTATCAATATATGAATAGGAAAATTTACTTAGATTACTGGTTATATGCTGTTCTACTATCTGTAAAGTTGGAGTAATATTGATACTAAAATGAAATTACTTTTTTAAATATTAAATTATGGAATACATGTAAAGTTTGGTACATATTCAGAGAGAACTTGTATTATTGTTCTTAATATTATTTTCATTACATTATAGCTGACAATTTCATCATTTTATTCTTTTTATTTAACATATATATATATATTTACATCATTGTATTCTCTGGGGTTCGCCCACTACCATATCAGCTGTGCCATCATTTTATTCTTAAAGATGAAATCATTTCCTTCCTGATTATACAAAATCTCCTTCTCTTTTCTAGATACCTCAGATCTCATAGCACAGGTATAAACAAATCCTGGTTTATACTTTTACTTTACTTTAGAGTTTACAGCTATGTAAATTTTGTATGTTATAAAATTTGTTATTTGTTGCTGATGTTAGTTTTTAAATGGGCTCAAAATCACTAAGAATATGTAAAATTGGGTAAGAGAAAAAAAGACCTTTTTAACTATAATCTATAACTGAAAAATTATTTTTCTAGCTTCTCCCTAAATGCAGCCTTCAGGCTGCAGTACCTTGCAATTTCAGACTACCTACTATTGTTATGCAAATAAATGCAAGCTACCAGCTTCACTTAGCTCTCCCAGCCCAACTGCAGGAAGGAAAAAAAAGTTAGACTTGCATTTGGAACTCATCGTCGTTGACCTCAAATGTAACTTTCACAATTCCTGCAGTCCAAAGACATTCAAACTTACCATTATTCTCAAAGTAAAAAGGACTACTTATTTCTTAACAAAGTGACTTCCTATTTACTACAAAAAGAAACATATTAGAAAAACCTGATCATTTCAACACAGTCCAGAAACCCCAGTCTCTTAGTCCTGATCATCTCACCAATGTCCCATAGGTCCAGTTAATCACAGTTCATCACAGCATGCTCCAAACATCCTTCCTTCTCCTTGATGTGTTCCATCAAAGCATGTAGATGAGAGGATGCTATTGTTTGCTCCTTGCTGTGTCCTCTTCACTTCGGATGGTAGAAAGAAACTCCAAGAGCAGGAACCAATAGTAGATTCATCAAGGCTTCCTCAGGCTGACTTGAACACACATGCTTGACTTAACTTCGCTAAAGCTGTGAGTCCGCAGGTTTGGGCCAATGGCCAGGCTGCCTGCCTCGATGGGTCACAAGCCCTGGACAACATTGTCCTTCTCCCTAAAATGCTAACCCCAAAATCGGTTGCTCCCGAAAATGACTGATCCCTTTCTTTGTTATCAACCAATAGGTATATCTTTAAATTGTGTTTCTTGCCTTCCAGGAACAGTCTTGTGAGTTATCACATTATCTACATTACATTTCTTCCTCCTTGTATCTTTCTGAAAAGAAATTCTAATCCAGTCCATTCCCACATTTCAGCATGTCCTTTTTAAAATTTGCAATCCCAAACAACAGGAAACAGTGACACCAAAGGGGGAAGGTGCCCCTTATCATAAGTGGCAAATGTCTCTGTAAGCTAACCTTTCCATAACAAAGTGCCATAAATATAATGAAGTATAATGACCAGGTGAAAACATGATAAAGTATGCTGAAACACAGTGACCTAAGAAATACAGTCTAGGGAAACAACCCTAACTTATTGACTCAGTTTCCTGGTATGCAGCCAGTTTTTCCCTTGAGTCTTCCTCATTCTGTCTTTTGTCACATCCAAAGTACTACCAGTGATAGCCCACAGGAACACCAGTACATGTAAAGTGTATATAAATCCTGAACCACCTGTTAGGGGCACTCAGCCTTTGGATATGACAGCTGAGTTAGTACCAGCACTAACAAACCTACTTCTTGCCAGCCCAGGATCCTCGTTCCTTGGTTGCCTGGGCCAGGGAGAATCCTCATTCCTGATTGCCAGCCTCTATAGTTGGATCAATGGCCAGGTATGATTTCCATTCCCTGATCGCCACAGCTGTGTGTGGTTCTCATTTCCCTGATTACCTGCTTTCAATACTAGTTGAAGACAACACTCATTTATTATCTTGCAATTGTGTAGAGAAAAAGTCCAGCAAGGAATGGCTGGTGTTCTTTTTTAAGGCACCATTAAGTTCATCAAGTTTGGGTGAGGAGTCTCTTGCAATGGGCTAGAATTATTCCCTACACTTACTTTGTGCTGTTAGAATTCAGTTTCTTGAAGTTGTAGGACTGATGTACCCATTTTTGTGACATGTCTGACTTTCATCTGCATACCAACAATTACATGTATTATCCCAATGCTTCAGTCTCTTTGATTTACCCCAGTACCACATCTCTCAAAATTATTTTGCTGCTTAAAGTTGAGAGGGTGGCTCTACTCATAAGGACTCTTGTCAAATTTACCTCACCGCATAATACAAGATATTCTTATGACTTTAAAGTTAGCTGATTAATATTTTAAACACATCTGAAAAATCCCTTTACTGAGTAATAATGTAACCTACTTAGGGCTATCACATGGGAGAATAAAAATTAGGAAAGCCCAAATGCTGCTTATTTCAAAAAACAAACCAAAGTTACAGTGTCAACAGAATGCAGAGGTTGCCAAGCCTGGTATCAAATGTGCAGTATTTTAAATGTGTCAAAAAATCCAAGGCAAGTGTATTCATTCTAATTTGACTGTCAATGTATATAAACTGAACTATTTCATGAATGGAAGACACAAATAGAAATAGATTAATAGAAAACATGGTATTGTTAACTGAAAATGAAATTTCAGCATAGTTATACAAAGAGTTTATTAGGCAATTAAAGTGAGCATTCAAACCTAGAAAGCAGTCCAACAGATTTTTCTCTCTGAGAGCTGTTCTCATAAATACAAAATTTAACTTAGATTACATAGGTAGAAACAGTGAATCATTGCCATTAAGAATACAAATATTGGCTCGTGCCTGTAAGCTTCAGCCTATGAAGCGGCAGGGGCTAGGGATCATTGCGGTTCGAGTCCCGCCTGGGGCCCATAGGGAGACCTAGTTCCAAAAAACTAGTTGGGCGTGGTGGCGTGAGCCCATAATCCCAGCTACCTGGGAAGCTGAGGCTGGGATTGCTTGAGTTTGTGGTACTCTGGGCAACGAGAGCCTGCAGTTCCGCAAAAATAGCGAGACCTAGTCTCAAAAAAAAAACCAAACCAAACGAAAACAAAACAAAACAAAACAAAAAAAACCCCAAATATTATTGGTAGTTAGAACTTCTAAATTATTCTGACTTAAAGTTATGCTAATGCAAGAGAAAAAAATGCAAGATTTAATATCTCTTCTTTCTAAAGAATGTATTCCAAAGGTGCAAGGCTGAGAACTCACTATTAAATTGTCTTTATTGACTCCTTGTGTTATGGGGAGTAGGGACTCCGCCTTTTAAATTCCTTCTTATTATGGGTTCTTCTGCCTGTGCTCAGCAGCTGCTTGGAGATCAAACCTTAGTGACTGAGATAGACAAAGAGGTTTATTTACAGATATGAGAAAAACAAGCTTAAAGAGTCCACACCCTCACATGTGTTCCAAACAGAATAGAGCCCCACTTCCGTTCCTCATGAACCTCAGTGGGGGTTACCTCAGTCTTAGGGCACTTCTGGTTTAACATGCCAGGTTGTGTCCTTGACTCCCGAGCCTGTTGCTCCAGTTGGCACCAGATGAATCCAACCAGCACAGGTGGGTCTCAGGAGGGTCTCTCTGAGACAGGACTATGTGAGTTTCATGGAGGCTTGCACTTCACCAGGGTCATCTCTCCTCCACCTTCACACAGCTCTGGATTCTCAGGAACCCTAGGGCGGGGGAGGTGAGGAAGCTCCAAAAGACTACGCTCCTGGCTCCTCCTCCTAAGGCTGAAAACTTCCACATCTGATGCCGATTTCCAGGAGGCTCTCCCACTCTCCCCTCCAAAATGGTATCTCTTTCTGCCCCCTTCCTCTCTTTTTTATCCTTTTCTTTGCTCCCCTCCCCTCATCCACCAGAGGCCCCCAATTCACAACCACACCCTTGCTGGTCTGTACCTCTCTTTTCCATCTGGGCCTTGGGAGTCACCACCTCAGGACCCTTCATTAGCATAATCACCAAGTCTGCCCAGATAATCACTTTACACTACAAAGGGGAAGTGGCCTTATCTGGCCTCAGGTTTTGTCTTAGTCTGTGTCCATTCAGATGCAGGTGATAGCAGTGCCCACATCCTTTTCTCGGTGAAAGGAATTGGGTCCATATTGGGTCCCCAGCTTCACTTGGACAATATATGTGAAAAATACTTTAACTTCAGGTAGATCTCCTACATATGTGAAAGGATGGAGCCTATTCACAATTTAAGTCTACGAAGATAGCTTTTCTTTCTTGACTATTTGGAGATGGAGGAAGACTAAGATTTTCTAATATGTTCACAGTGTCAATAAGAGGTTGATGGCAATCTAACACCGTCTTAGCTACTAATCTTATAAAGCAGGTTCTGATGTTATTTTTTAAACTAAGATATATATTTTGCAGTCTGTTATATGAATGTTCTAAAACATTAAGGATAAATGACAATTTTTAAAATTAAATTAAACCATCCAAGGAATAAAGCTGCATGTCGTAAATCTAACAGAAACAGGCAACATGATCTTGTGGTTAAAATACATAGAACTACAGAGTCTTTGTATAAAAGGTAGTCCTAGGAGATAACTGAAAGTTATGTTGTCAATATTATCAAGAGCATTAAGGCTTGATAGTTTTTGAATGCTATCAAATAGCATCTATGTAAATAAAAGAGTGTTTATCTGGGTGGTTAAAAGAGAATGTAAATTACCCAGGGATTCACAGACTGAAACCAAGATGTAAACTTTAAGCGTCTTTGTTCCTGGATTGTTAGCCTCAAGATGGTTCTCCAGAGATTAGCAGTTGCTGCAACAAATAGGCAATGCTTCAAAATTTTCACCTCTTTGTTTTCAAATCCACTGGGTTTTTTTTTTTTCCCCCCCTCAGGGAATCATTTTATTTCTTATCCTTAAATAAGAGTCAATTTACTCACTTTTACTTGATTTCTCCCATAAGAGGAAGATGGTATATAATTTATTAATATCCTGAATTTTCATTTGTGAGAGTCAATGTGAAGAAAGAAACTGGTGCTTTCAAGTATAATTCTTATGCACACACTAATTTCAAATGTGGAAACCACGGCAGTATTCATCCCAAAATTGAACAACAGCACAAAAAGAATGCTTGATACTTTTTTAAAAGCAAAATATATCAAAATGTCCAGCAATTTTCATGTGTTTTAATTTATGTAATAATCATAGTACTTACTATTTAAGTAATCACCTTCATATTTCATTTTTTGAGAAATATAATCGCTTTTTATGATCATATAGAAAATAATGTTTTAGATCTTGTAGAAATATTATAGAGCAAAAAATTACAATTATCCAACTTATTCATACTCCAACTGATAGGAGCACTGTGGTGATATTGGAGGTCCTTGGCACCAACATGGTAATGCTGCCATAAGATAGTAACCATTGTGACTTGGTGGGTGGAGACTTGGAGAAGGGAAGCCAGGCCTTCTCACAAGAGAACAGAGAGAGGAGTGTAGCTGGAAAACAGGAGGAAGAGAAAAAGCTGCAGAAGGGAGAGAACAGTAGAGCAACAGGGAGGCTGGAGGCCTTGGAGCTGCTGATGCCTTGTATGGTAGCAGGACAGGGAAGGAATCCACACTGTCGGCTTCCATCCCCAGCCTCAGCCTGAGCTGGTGATGATTCTGAGGAAGCATGCTGGAGAAACTCGTGACCTGTGTAAGCTGAATTGGAAATGTGGTACTTGAAATTCACTTTAAGTTTGAAACTGCAAAGCTTGGGAATTGTGTGGAGAGTCGAAGAGCATTTGTAGTGCTGCTGTTTTCATTGTGAGATGTCTGAAATGGTTGCTGCTGCCATTGTTTCAAAAGAATCTTGGTGGCTTGGGGTCACTTTAGAGTTGAAGCATAAAAGAATGCTGGAGTTGTATCTTTGGAGAAAGATTGATGACACCATCTTGGTTTCTTTACTTGAGTTGAAGTGAATAGCTGAGTCTTTGAAGGAGGATCATGATGTCATCTTGGTTTCTTCATTTTGTTTGGAGGTAGGGCAGCCACCATCTTGTGGAAGCACATGCTGATGGACCCACATGCAGTTTTTTGAACTGAAGACTGAACTGGTTGGTAAGATAAGCAAAGAGGTCCCATGTGCCTTTATTGACTTTTGCCTATTTTGTCCTTTCAGAGAGTAAATCTTGTTTTTGCCTCCTCTTAAATTTAGTGTGATCTTGCTACTGGTCATGGGGGCTGAGACAAACCTAAGGGGTAGCTGGGTTTAAAGGGCTGGCTGTTCTCATTTGTAAATTTAATTAACTACCCTGTTCTGTTGGTTTTGTTACCCAATTTCACAATGAGTATGAACATTCTGAGTATTTGAGACAAAGAGAATTCAATGCTGGGAGTTAATAGGAAGTAGAAGTTAATATGTCAATTTTGTTGACAAAAAGCCAACAGAGATAAAAAAGAAAAAGTATGCAATATCAAAAGTTCTGAATGGAAGCTGTAACCAAGTAACTGTGAAAACTGTAGCTTGCACCTGCTGATGCTGTTTGAGTCAGAGCTAAGGGAGGAAATTTCAGATATTCCCATCTCTGCTTTCAAGATGGCTTCTGGTGCCTCTGACTGACTGAACTAATTGACAGGGTCTTTGAGGATAAGTCCCAGTTTATCCCACTCAATCTGAGTAGAAAAAGAGCAGGTTATAAATCTATCAGAGGAATTACACATAAATGGCTTAAAGAGAAAATGAACCGCCTACCATTCCACCCCAAAGTAGTGTCTGGCCCAACATTTGGCATTACAGTATGGCATTTATTTATCTTGTATACATGCCATTTCCCCATTTCTCACTCTCTCTATATTTCTCCCACCAGTGTAAAACTTAGTAACTTAATAGAGAGGAACGGAAATGTAAGAGTCAAAGTTCAGAGCTTCTAGATATTTAAAAAAAATTTTTGTGTGTGTGAGTTTCTGTATGTGTAGACTTAGATAACATCTGTTAATCTCTTGGTTACTCAGTTGACTCAGTTATAAAAGAAAATGGTATCATAGAAAGATAATCTCTTTAATTTTTAAAATCCATACACTTCTTGGTCATAAGTTTTTATCAAATACTACCTTGCTTAAAAATGCATGTCCCAAAGAAATGGCACCCGTTAAACCAGAGTAAAATACATAGAAGATTACATTTATAAAATGATAACATCTAAAAAATCTAGAAATATGACATACTATAAAATCTTAGCTCTGATCTATTCTGGTTAGTAAGATTTTAAGAGTGAGTTATAGATTTTTATGCCCTACTTTTTGCTATGCTTCCAAAGTTTCTAAAATGAACATACATCATTGAATAGAAGAGTAAAATATATATATATAATATAATATAGCTTAGCATTTGCTTATTTATATTTTTGTTTTTATTGAAGTGCTCTTAAAAGACAATACATATAGTAAACATTAAATAAAACATTAAACTTCATATAGTAAGCATTAAACAAAAGAGATATTACTGGAAACTAGTGCTGAATAATCAAAGAACGATATAGTCAGCTGAACAATTTGTTTTCTACACCCAGGAGTCATGAAAGATATTTTAAATGGGAATGACCCCAACATGATCTCAGAGGGAATTGTGATAAAGTAAACAGATCAAACAGAGAGAATAGAAATTAGTTTGCTTTCTATTTAAATGACTGCTTTTTTGGTTATAATTTTAGTATAAAAATAATCACTATTACACTTTACTGAAAGCTAATTGTGTGTCATGTCTGGTACTAATCTCTTTGATTATATTTTCTCATCAACAGTATGGAATGGAGGGGTTGTATTAAATGATCCTTTTACAGAAATGAATGTTTGCAGCATTTACTGAGAAATTCTATATAACTTGCATAAAGTTTACAAAGTGTAAAGTTATTTTAAAAAGTCATAAAACAATCAAGGGTTTTAATTTAAATCTTTGCTTGTTGAATTATTGTGAAGGAAAATAGGTTTTGTTAGTGGAGCGTGTGAAAAGGGAGAGTCTATACTTCTAAACCAGAAACAACATTGTAAACCAATTATTAGTCATCTTAAAAGGAAGAAAAACAACACTGCATTGACCTCTAAATTACATTTTTTATTGACACAATTATCGGAAAGCTTGAATAATTGTTTTGATGAAAAATTTAATCAATCTTTGCTGAATTTAGAGAGTAATGTCTTAGGCAGTTTTTAAATGCATTCAGGAGGTGATGTTGGTTGATTAAAGGCCATGATAGATCATACATTTACAAAATACAAATCTACTCTACAAAATACAGTATGGGGATAATGTACAGATAACTCCATTGACTCTTGTTTGAGTTAATGCTTGGGTTGAAAATCATACACAGAGAACCACAATATGTACCACAAAGAACAATTTTTTTTTCTTCTTTCTTTTTGAAATGGAAAACTAGTCCTTTTTCCTGAGGGAAAAGCCTCTCAGACATCAAAATTCTCCTATCAGAGTATCTTTTAGAAAAGTCAGGCAAAGTAATTCAGTTGAGTTTAACTTTTTTTTTTCTTTTTCAGAACAAAAATTTTTGATCTAACATGTACAGTTAAGGATTTTTTCATCTTATTAGAAAAAGACTTAATCTACTTGATATTCTTGAATGCCCTCTGAATATATTAATACTTTATTGTATAATCTTACAGGGAATGACCTAAAGAAAATATATGAGTAATATTAAATTATTTTTACATATTTAAATAGCTTTAAAGTGACTATGAGAACTGAAATATTTGTAATCATCATGTTTATATGTGTTTACACACATGAAGTTCTTTATTTAAAGTAATACCTTCACACTTATATGTTTATATTTAAATACAGATCGTTTCAAATATATTTTATAATTTTTTAGAAACTTGCTCTTTCTGATAGATGGAGATTAAATCCTCCAAAAGTACACCCTTTTTTACCTATAAGAGGCTAAAGTGTCTCATTGACAGTAGCACATAAGCAAGATGTGTATTAGCTTTTGGGGTAGTGCAATTACCATGCAAAGTGTTGGAAAATATGAAGCATCTCTTAACCAAAATTGAGGACAGATGGTGAACAAGTTTATTATATAAAAGTGCAACTGCACTGGGAATAGTCAAGTGGGCAGAAAGTGATTATGTAAATGAAAAGTTCAGTTGTAACCAAGAGGGCCAAATACATAGTGAAACTCAAACTGAATTATTCAAGAAAGTATAGAGAATGTTCTTGTTTTTATGATCATAGCCTCAAGGATTGGTATCCTACCTATGGTATACATTCCTCTAACCTAACCTTTTATATTTCATTTATTGTAGAATAAGGAGTGACTTTTAAAGGTATAGCTCTTTTCTATAACCATATTATAACATGTCCACTAACCTGACAGTAGTGAGGTCACTACTGTCATCTTAAAAAAAAATAAATTGGCAAATGAATACACATTAGTTCTAATATGACTGCTACTTCCCCAGTGGTATTATTTGAGAAGTGATAACTGGAAAAGAGAAATGTATAACATATTATATGCATTTAAGGAAAAGAGAGTAGTAATGTAATGATTTGGTGAACATTCTAAAGTACTCAGATCCTATATAATTGAGTAAATTTTAGTTATCTGTGATAAATATATGGCTTGGACCTTTGACAATCTGAGAAATGTTGTTTCATGTCATCAGTACATAAAACATACTTACTTATGATCTAAGCATAGATTCAAAATGTTCAAATTCAAAGAGTGTCCAGTGGTTTTCTCTTAACTACTGTGAAGACCTGTGTGAGATTGTGCCCTACTTGACAGTTAACAAGTTAACTTGCCATGAATACCAGTAGAAACCATGAGCCTCATGGGTCAGAGACAATGTACTTCATTACTCATAGTGACAACAGTAACCAGTGTATCAACATTTTCAAGTGCCTGTTCCTTGACCCTTAAATCCCATATGCTAATGTGAAAAGGGCCAAGTGGTACCTGCAGTGAGTTGAATTACAGGAGATGACTGCTGGGTTTAGGAAGCGTGAATCCTTTCTTATGGGCAGTAAGCATGCTTGACTATCTCTATTTCCCAAGACAGTAAGTAGATCAGCCCTTTTCTTCAGTTAAAGAACTCATCTGTCTCCCCTTCTTGAAAGGGTAGTACAAAGCAAAAGATAGTCAGTGTACAGTTGCAAGATGTGCAAAATCAGAAGCGATACCTAGGGAATTGTCTCTCTCAAATTCTAATACATAAACAGTAGTATGATGCATGATAATCAGCTCCTTCTGAAGTAGGCAGTGTTTTTCCACACATTTTAATGATGCTTCTTTCTATCAATATTTGACTCAACATACTCTACTAATTGCTTGGCAAAATTTATAAATTTTGTCCTGATTATGTGTTCTAAAATCTAAAAATAATTATCTCAAGTCAGTGTTGTGTTTATAGATTTCAAATTAATATAGTAGCAGTGTATAGAATGTTCATTTTCTTAAGTGACTAACTTAAAAAAAAATTGATCAATGCTCTCAATCCCTTCCAAATTCATTATGAGCCTAAAGTGACATAAGACATATTATTACAGAGGTGGCTTCTACAGCCTGTTATCATTTGTCATCTGTGTTATATCACTCAGGATGACATTTCTGTAGGAATAAAATGACACCACCTCTATGTGTTGCACTCCAAACTGAGTTGTCCATAAGGTGAGTTCCTTGCTCATTAGTTCTCTTTGTCAGACCCAGGTATACAAAACTGCCTCCATCCTATATCTCAGGTCATGGTTGCCAACTTCCCTATTTAGTGTAATACCTTTCATCCTGTATGGTTTGCCCTTCATCACTCTCCCTTGTTTCCTGTTTCAAAAATAGTAAAGACTATGCTTGGTGTGTCCTTCCAATCTTGTATCCTTACTTTGCCTAAAATGGTATCAAAACATGTTGCTATCATTTTAATTATTCCTGCTCCTTTTAAAACAGATATTATTATCTGTTAAAAATACCTCTTCTGGCCATGCTTTCTCATTCAACATTTTGGTTTTAAGAATTAGTCATGTCGCTACATGTAAATCTAGTTTGTTACTTCTGGTAGCTTGCTACATGTAAATCTAGTTTGTTACTTTCGCTAGCTTGATAGTATCTCACCTTTTACCAGAAACATATTTTATAACCCTGTTGCTATGGTGACACAAGCTATGTGTCTGTTGTGTTTGTTACCTACAGGCAGAAAAGTGGTAAAATTCATTCCTTATTTCCACTTGTGGGATAGGTAAAGGAGATCATGTACTCATAGTTCCTAGGTAAGATCAGTAACCTTTATGTAATCATCGTTTCCTTCATTTTATTTCTTCTTGTTTTTATGAATTTCTTGTAAACTATTGTTATACATCAGAGTGTTGTTGTTGTTGTTGTTATTGCTTTCACTTTATTGCGGTAATTCATCTTTGTATTTAGGTATCCAATGGTATTTTTTCCATTGGTGATAGCCTAGTGCCTAGCAATTTATCAAATTGTAAGCATCTCTAATAGATCTGTATCGAAGTGTAGAAATGTGGTGCTGGGCATGTGTAACAGTAGCCATACTCTGTGCTCTTGGAGTTGCCGTGCAGTAGACTAAGAGTCGAGGAAGAAGCTTAGTTAGTCTATACAAGACCAAGTACAAGGTACATATGCAAGAGAAAACCTCCTGGTTGCTTCTCCTACCATTCATGTCACAAGATACATCTAAAAGATTTTCAGACCCTAATTTTAGGAAATTGCTTTTATTAAAATATGTATATCTTCAAAAATGATGCCTCTTACACTAATTATATAGAACCCCTTCCATTGGTTGGTAGATGGGCAGGAAGGAAACATATAGACTTAACAAAAAGTTATCAGCTGGATACATAATATTTCTAGGGCAAATTCTGAGAGGTCTACCCTTTTCTAGAGTTCTTGGACCTTTTTGTATCATGGCCCAATGAAGTCATAACCCTAGGCACTCAATCTAGATGCTGCCTCATATATAAAACTTGCATGGGGGGAAGCAGGAATCTATTGGCATGAAATGACTAGGCATGAAACATAAGGTTTTTTTTTTTTTTTTTTTTTTTTTTTTTTTTTTTTTTTTTTTTTTTTTTTTTTTTTTTTTTTTTTTTTTTTTTTTTTTTTCAGAAAAGCATCCAGTTTATAATCAAATAGATATTCTCTCTTGTTAGATTATTAGGTATTGGGATATTAGGACAAGTGGTATTTCTTCTGTGTAAAATGTTGCTGAATATCTACTTCATTCTGTATGTCAAAATATACTCCAAAATTGTCAGTTACAAAAAAGAAATGAGATGAAAACATCAGAAAATAGATATAGCAGTCAGATATCTTTGTGGAGAGAATAATATACTTGAACAAAAATTGTCATTTCTGTGGTCATTACACTTCACAAATGAATCAAAACTTATATACTGGCCTATACATATAACCAGCATTGCATTGTACCTAAAAGGGTCTTAAAAATTATTAAGCTTATGTATTGTTTTGTGATGGACTGAATTGAGTGCCCTTTTAAAGAAGATGTGGTAAACCCCCAAAGTATCTCAGAATTTGGTCTCAGTTGTGAAGAGTCTTCACATGAACAGTTAAGTTAAACTGAAATCATTAGGGTAGATTTATACACAGAACAGAGCAGACTTATATACAGATCTAATGCAGAGAATGGTGTCCTTATTAAAAAAAAAAAGAAAATCTGGACATACAGATATATGCAAAGGGGAAGTGCTACAAGATGCAAGGATGATGTATCCAGGCATCTAAGAATTCCTCTGGCTACCAAAAGCCAAGAAAGAGACTTGAAAAGATTTTCCCTCATGATCTTCAAGTGGCAGGAGCTCAACTGACCCTTTTAACTTCAAATTGTTAGTGTCCCAAAATGTACAATAAATATGTGTTGGTTTAGATACCTGCTTTGAGGGCATTGTCATAGTAGCCTCAGCAAATTACTACATCTTCTATTGAAAAATGGACAAAGTAAAAAGCAATTTCTGAATTTATCATAAAAGAGACTCTATGATACTTAAAAATATTCTCCTTGCAGGGTACCCCTGAAAATAATAAATCTAACTTCTAACTTTCTTTTTCTTCCTCCCTCCTGTTTTCATAAACTGATAGTGATGCTATATATATGACAGATATTGAATTCTATTCAAAATGAACATTTACCAAATTTAGATGGAAAACCTTTCAACATGTTTCTACTCTTTATGTGATCTTAATTGGACATACACAGAAAAATTGACAATAATTACTTAGACAAAGTTTTAAAAATGTATTTGTTTTTTAATAATGATAACTGATAATATCTATTTTTTCATTCTATACCATGTGTCTTGTTGGTGCTGTATCTCTTTACTTGCTGGGTTTCTAGAATAAATTGATTAGCTTCTCAATCTATAAAGCTGTAGGTTTGCCATTAAACTTTGTCATGATATTCCATTGTGTTTTCCCTAGAAATGCAATCTCTCCAGAGACTGTTTCTTTGTTTTCTTTCAGTGAATGTTACCCTTACAAATGCATTATTGATTTCTATTTCAATCACGAGTGATGCAAAGTGCAGTGGCTTGACAACTTTACATTTATTGTCAAAAATCTTATAATAAGCAAAAACGAACTCCTTTACATACATAGTAACATTCTTGCATATGCTTATTGCTTTACTGATGTTGCATTTGGATAAAAATTCAATCCAAAAATAATGGATATCAATTTAAAAAAATCATCAGTTAATTAAATGAGAAATGGACTAGTTATGCTATTTTTATTATTTTCTATACATAACCTTCAATTCTGAAGATTAGTGACTTAGCATGCCTAGAATTACCGAGACTTCTTGAGAAATTTCTTAATCTGTAAAACAATCTATTTTCTCAGTTTCATTCATTCTTTATTAAGTGGTAAACAGTGAACTGAGTGAGCGATAAAGACTCTGCTAACAATAGAAAAGGAATGCAGTGCAATTTCTGAAATTAAAGAAAAGCCCAGCACCTGTCCAAGTCAATAACCATCGGGTGTTCACGTCAGCAAATACAGGGCAGTTTATTTATCATTTGAGAAAAGTGTGGAAGAGCAGCTGTCTAGGTGTTAAGATCCCCCTTACCCCCTTCATTCCCATTGTTAGCTGCAAGAATGAACGTTACCTGCATCATCCCCCAGAGTTCAATGCCAATATACTTTTCACCTACTTTAAGAGCATGACAATTCCTAAGAGAAACAGAGACAGTGCAAAAGAAGACAAAGAATAATATAAAGAAGAAAAGGAAGAGAGATGTTTTAGATCTACATTCCCTGAGACCAGATATATCACGATCCAAGATTAGAAGCTGTCACAGAATTATGGCTTTTGTTTTCCTTTCTCTGTCACCCATCTACTGTTTCCAAGTGCTAAAAGTCAGAGCAGGCATCTGCTGAAATACTATATTCATTAATCATGAATGCAGAGGACACACGTGAGTCACACTGGGGACATCACTTTAGAAGCACTAATGATGTAGGTCAGTGCAGATTAGTGTCTATTCCTCACTCCGGGCTGTGGTGTGTTTCCTATTGTATTTTAAAGAATGTCTACCCTTTCAAAGCAATCAAGGGACATTATTTGAAAGCTCATATCTCAATTACAGAGAACAAATGTTACATAAGGACAGAGAGTCTCCCTGGACACCATAATGTCTAGCTTAATACCTCCCTAAACTCCACAAAGTTTATTTTTAAGCAGCCCTTGCATTTGAAAGAAAGCAGTAAACAAACATAATGGTCTTATTGACATAGAAAGTCTGACACTAGTAGTCACTCATCCATGACTTTAAAGATACCTTTCCATTGTTCCTCTTGAAAGGTACTTTTCAAAGGATCTTCAGATTTTAGGGGTCAGTAAGCTATGCTCCCCCTGGCTAAATCCTGCTCACTGTCTGAATGTGTAAATGCCTGATGGAACACATTGGGCTACATACATATTGTTCCTGACTTCTCTCAGGTTGCAATAGGAGAGTTGGGTAGGTAAGACAGAGACCTAAGAACCACAAAAGCTAAAATATTTCTCACTGGGTTCTTCAAAATCCAGTCTCTGCATTGTAACATTAATCTGTTTGTTTAGATACATGGATCCCAATTATCTCATCTATAGTTTATAGAATCACATCATTTGTGTGGAATTTTTGAAAGTGGTATTTTATTCCATTCTTTGATTTCATGAGACTGAAAACAAGCACATAGTTTTTCCTATGTCATTTTTCCGCCACAGGTCATATTTTGTCACAATTTCCCATATTTTTCATATTTTTACTGTTTCCATTTATTTTTAATAGACCTTACAAAAGTAGAAAATGCTAGGCACAGTTGATGTTGATGATAAATCTTATTATTGTCCACAGGAACAATAATCATCCTGGGATGATTATGTCTTCTATATTCTACAAAATTCAGTAGTCATTGTAACATTGTAAGTTTTCTAATGAGACCCTAATATTAAGAAGTCTTGGAAATCTGGATTAAAAGTATTACAGTTGGAAAACAAAAAACCCATTTATTTCCTACAATCTTGAAAATAAAATTTAAAATTCCCCATAATAGCATATAAGCATGAGTACATTAAATAAAATATTTGAAATTACATTAGCTCTATTTTTATTATCTCCAGAATTGAGTGCACCATGTAGATAAGAAATTGGGTTATTTTTGTTCGATGAAAGTCTGCTGTGTTTAATATTGTGCATGGACATTATTAGATGCTCAATATATAGTTACATGCTAGATGGGGAGAAATTTAGTGTTAAACTAAGTAAGTTTAAAATTTTTATATTGTATTTTCAAGTTTTTATAGAAAGAATGTTTGATTTTTATAATAAAAGATCAGTAACTTGAATACATAATACATTGGATATAATTTGGAAATAAAACTCTATAGTAAACTTTTAGAGCAAAGCATTCAAGAATAACTTTCACATGGTACAGCTGATATGTTGGTAATCAGTATGCATGCCTACCGCAACTGGTTAATAATTGTGCTATAAAAGACAAAACGTTTTTAACCCCTCTGATATATGAAAAGTTTCTTGGGGCAGTCTGCTCCTACCCCCTCCTGAGCCTGGCCAATCAGGTTGTACCTTCGTTTTATTCCCTTTTAGTTCTGATCTTTCATTTCCCTTTTCTTAGATAAACTTGCCTCTGTCAACCCGTTCTCCCCCCTCCCCGTAAAAGTGTTCTTGACCTATAGTAATATCAACAATGTATTTTGTATTTTGGCCTTGTCTGGACATTACATATCAATGATACAAAATGATATATAACCTTTGTCTTTTTGTACTAGTTTCTTTCATTTAGCTTGTTTTTAAGGTCTTTGTGTCTGATGACATGTATCAGTACTTACTCTTATTCACTATCATGTAATACTCCATTATATAGCTTTATACACGTGAGTCAAAGGTAAAACCTGAGGATTGGGCCAACAATTAATCATTGCAGATTGAAACCAAAGCCATAATTTTGGTAACTACTATAAAACCTTTGTCTTCTTTTTTTTTTAACTAGTCTTGCTATTTCTGCCTGTGGAATGGCAGGCTCACGCTGCTTGTGGTACCATGGACTCAAGCAATCCCCAGCTTCAGCTTCTCAGGTAGCTGGTATTACATGTTCACACCACCAAGCCCAGCTATTTTTTTAGGACTAGGTCTTGCTATGTTGCCCTGAGCGGGACTCCAACCACCATCCCCAGCCCCAGCCACTTCATAGGCTGAAGCTTACAGGCATGCACCACCATGCTCGGCTATAAGCCTTTGTCTTCTAATCCTACCCTCTAGTCCCCCTCAAAGGCTAATACACGTGACTTCCTTTCCAGTATACAGATCACGCGTTTTCTTTGCATGCACAGTGATTGTTGAAAACTTACTTTATAATAAACGTATGGTAATAGCACTGATTTTAAAATTATAGTCCCCTCCCCTGGTAGTTGTTCTGCCCAACTCTGGCCATTCATTTGTTGAATAAATGGGATGAATTCACTGGGAAATATCTATTACCTTTACATTCATAACATAGCATCTGTCATGATCCTGTGGACTTTTGGTTTCTTTTTGAACATGTAACATGGCAGTGTGTAGTATTTGCCCCTTCCCTGTGTTGGTGGGTCTAATCACAGCTGGCGAGACATTTAGGCATCCAATTCATCCTCTGCCATGATTGTTAGTGAGGGAAGGAAGCTTCACATATACACATTTCCAGGCTGATCCAAGCAGCCTCTCCTTGGTTATTCATGTCGGCTCTTTCTATAGAATTGCCAGTTGCTCAGGTATGTTTTAGTATCACAGATTTTGTAACGTTCTCATAAATGTTCTCCACAAAGATCTGTGCTATTTTCAGTAATACCCTTAGGCAAAGACCTCACATTCTGTTGGATATAAAATGTGACCTGTCAGATAGAGCTGTGGGGCTCACTGTCATTTTGCCTTTCCCTCTCTGGGGAAGACAGCGTGTGCTAGTGCCACAGATCTGTGAGTGGAGCCTGCTCTGCCTCAGGTGCCATCCTCTCTAGGAGTGGGCATGGATGGCGGTGGCATTTAGCTTCTCCAGTCTTCTTAATTTGCCCCTGCAGATGTAGAGTCCTCACTTAATCTGAGAGCTAGGGTGAGATGACAGATTCTCAGCCTGGTTTGTCTTGAGTAGATCTCCAGTCAGTGGGACTAGTGAGAAATGGGATCTAAGGCTCTGACCACACCCATCTGGAAATCTTTCTACAATACAGAACTTGAGAAACATCTACAACCTTTCCTTTCTGGCATAAAACTGTATCTCTAGGAACTGGCAGAGAGGGAGCATTCAACTTCTTGGCTGCATATGCCAAAACCCAGCATTTGGCAGTATGGGATGTTTCCCCTAAGGAGTAGTTACTTGGCACCCTCCCACCCCCCCCCCTCACCAAATCACTCACAATCCTCTTCCAGAGTCAGTTGTACATATTTAAACATATCACACAGAAAACAGCTGATGGACTAATGGCATAGATTCTTGCTGTTCTTATAAAGATTTAGTGTATTTTGTTGAATGACTGACTTTTCATTTGTCATACACTTTAGATAATTTCCAGCAGCTTTAAATGACTGTTTTGAAATATGTTTTTCTGTTAAATTGCTGCTTTTCTATGGAAATTGTTGAGTTCCTTCCTATGCCACTGCAGAAGTTTTGCCTCTTACTATTTAGCTTTGATTTCAGAATATATCATTTTTTTCTTTCAGACTAGATTAACTTACTAAGATTGAGAATTTAGGAGGACTACTTAGATGAATGATGAAGTTTAAGATCCTTTCAAACAACATTGATTATTTTACAAGAACTGGGATTTAATCCAATCTTTAAACTGGATTTCTGAGTAGTTTTCCATTAGTCTCTAGCAGCTAGCTTTCTGCAAGCTTTCTTCAATCTATCATTTTCGGAGTAGTCACCCTTATTTTGTTGGTACAGAATTCTAATGCAATAAAAAAACCCAAATTATTGTCCAGCAAAAGGTGTACCTTTTCCAGGCATTGATATTGATAGTTACAATGGAGATTCTGTAGCATTCAGCCCTTGAATTATTCCTAATACTGAAGATTTACATCATTTACAAAGATAATCTCTAAGTAGGACTTTAAGTAAGTTCTTTCTCTCCTGATCTTACTTTATATAAATGTTTCCTTTGTATAGTAAAAGTAGGTTTTTACCATTACTCGAGAACACAGTCATTTTTCAGGAAATAGTTTGGAAATAACCCATTTATTTAATCACAGTTCTTCAATTTACAAAAAAAAAGTTCGTAATATCTTTAAAATAGGTTGTATACTGTGGTTTAGTTAAACACAAGTCTCTAGTGAATATTTGTATGACTGTATTTTATGTCATAAAATAAGGAAACTCATAATACTGTAAAATTATGGTATTCTTCTTGAATATAGTCATGTAATGATGTTTCAGTTTTGCTTCTGATATATTTTTATTTCTAAGAAATGAATAATTGCTTCTTTTGTTTGATTGTTTTTCAATATACTAACCATTAATTTATCAACAAACTCTCCAGTGAAGTGTGAATTTCCTCTCTGTCATTTAAAAACACAATGGAATTCATTAGTTTTAATCCATTAATTTCCTCTTCTTGACACTATACCTCTTAGAATTCTTTCCTCTGCTCCAATCTGGAGTCCTTGGGCCTGTATACAACTCTCTTCCAAAACATCCCTCTGCTATTCTCAAGGCAATTCCCTTTACCTTTTTCTTTGTACATTATCTTCATTTCAGAATTCCATGGCTTCACTTCTATTTTTAAATAGATTTTGTTTTAAACCAACTTAGACTTATAGAAAAGTGGAAAGAAGAATGCAGAGAATTCACATACTTCATATGTAGTCTTGCGTTCAGTTCCTATGACACATTTGTTACCATTGACTAATTAACATTGATACATTATTGGTTTAAGTCAACATTTTATTTAGATTTCTATTCCAAAATCACATCCATTACATTCATTTGGTGATGTTTCCTAGGCTTCTTGAGGCTCTAACAACTTCTTCAGTTTTCCTTGTTTTGATGACATTCATAGTTTTGGGGATTAATGGTCAGCTATTTTTTAAAATGTCAGTTGGCATTGGTCTAGTATCTTTCTTATGATTAGACTAAGGTTATAGATTTTGAGGGAATAGACAAAAGAATGAAATGTCATTTTTCAGAACATCTTATAAAGGACATTCTAATAATGTAGTAAAAATTATTCCTTAAATGTATACTCAAAAGGATACAGACACAATCAGAGTCAGAGAAGAGTCAGACACACTTAGAGGAAATTGTTACTGTCAGTGGGTATTTCACATCTAAATATTCCTGCTTTGATACAGAACCATTGTTAAAAATCATCCTTCTGCTCAGAGAAATGTTTAACTCCAGAGACTCACTCTCAGCTTTGTAAAGACTTTGGAAAGCCATATGGCCCTACCAAAGTAAAGGGGAAATGGATAAATATGCATTATTTAACTTTATACCAAAACACAGTATATGAAGTAAAACATGTGTTTAATGATATCCTTTGTAAGAAATATGTCTTCTTTATGATCTGTTTGTTTCCATAGCTTTCTGACACCTGACACCTCTGAATAAGTTTACTGTTCTTGATCTGATAACAATGGCATTGGTGCTGGGACAAGAGTACCCAGGTTGATGTCTCAGTATAGTTTTCCCTTGCAATTGAGGCTGTTTTTCATGCCTGGGGGAGTTGTTTCCATTTCACTTAAGAATCAAAGTCCTTCAATCTCCTTGCATTACTTTTGCTGTGATATAGCATTTTTAAATTTCCCTGGTTGACAACTGTGGCCAGAGGCTGGGCTACAATGTTACAGAGTCTCAAGACTAAATTTTAGAATCTTAAGGACCAAAATGAATTAAGGAATGCGCATATATATGTCTTATTGTTGAGTGATGAGATTAAAATGTCTTATTCCATCATTTATCATCTGACAGATCTAAGAACATTGCGGATGTTTTCTTCCATAAGTCAGTTGCTTCATAACCAGTAGTTATTGGTATATATTCATTTATATATATTACTATAATTGAAAAAAAAAACTATTATCAAGGCTGGAAACAGTACTCAAATTCAGTTGCCAAGTGGGCCCAACAAGCTGTGTTGTGTTCTCATTGGATGAACCCCAGCCCAGAAATGCTAATTCAAGCTAACTCTAGAGAAGCCTGCATAACTGAGAACACCTTACTTTTTGATGTGTGCTGTGCGTATATTATGTTACCTCATCTATCTAGCACTTTACAGGGTGGATTAGTTGGATAGTGACATAGTCACAGAATATTCAGCCACCAATCAATCCTGGTCACATGGTGGCCTGTGAATTATTGTACTTTTTGTCTGTCTCTGCTTAGATTCTTAAGTGTCTTTGTACACACTTGTAGGTGAATGCTGAAAATCCTCAGACTCTGATCTCAAAGGAAATATGATTAGTTAATGTCAGTCCTTATTTTTACAGAAGATCTAAATGAGCTTAATAAAAGTGAAGCTGTCCAGTAGTGAAATACCTATTTATATTAGGAAAGTTAATTTAGAACTCATGTTTTTTAAATTCTTGCTAGGTAGAGTTTGATATCCTTGATGCTTTCATCTATTTATTTCATTAATATAGGAGGACAAGATATGGAAGTGCCTTTCTAACCTGCTCTAGTAGGGGATCAAACTCTAAATTTATATTTTAGTTTTAAAATACATTTTTTAATTGAGATAATATTATCTCTCAATTTCAGTTTTAGATACCCTTGGCTTCAGAAAAAGGTTCACTGGAAGCATACTGGTGATAATGCTGATGAATATAGACAAATTCACATCACAAATGTCTAATATAAAATAAAAGGACATTTTTCAAGAGTAATGACCTTAAGTGGCATGCTCTCTACAATCTGAACCTTGGGAACCCACATTCCCCAAAAATTGAAAAAGAAAATTTTGTGAACCAGGTAGACAGAAATCCACTTAAATTATATATATTCTAAAGTAGGTTAAGGAAGTCAGGGTTCCTGCTATTCCCGTTTCTACTCCTATTAGTCCCTTCATTTGTTCTGTATTTTACAGGACTAAGATGGGTATGCTATGGGAAGAAACATGAATGAATGGAAAGCTCAAGAAATTAAACCTTTGAATGTCGGTGGTGGTAACAAACTAGAAAACAAAGATTGCACAGGCTAGTTGAAAATAGCTGCAAATATTCTCTGACCTCCTTAATATATTGTCACAAGAACACAGCACAATTTGTGTCAGATATTCGATTCTGAATTAAGAATAAATTGCTTAAATGGAAATTGGAGTTCTGATTTAAATGCTATTGGTTAAATTAGTGCCATTCATTATACATGCCAGCAACAAGTGTGAGTGGCATGTATAACTTTAATTTCCTAGTAGACACATTAAAAAGTAAAATAAAAGATAATTTTAATAAACATTTATTTAAACTCATACATAGCATATTATTATACTGACAAGCAAGTGAATATAGAAATTAATAGTGACATAGTGTATATTCTCTTTTTTGAAATTTGCATATGATATCAAATTGGATTATATATATATATATCTTATATCTAAAGCATGGTGAATTGCCCCTATATTTTAATTTGAATATTTGTAAAAATGCATTACATTTTTTATTATATGTCACTGCAAATGCATTAACCTGAATTACAGCTGACAGGTTGATAAAATGCAATGTTTTATGGGCCTTTGATTAAATGTGTATTGATTTTTATCTAATTCTCTAGTTTTGGAAGTATCTCACATAATTTTTAGTAGTGGCCCCTAGAAAGAAATGAGCTTGAGAGTTTTGAGCCCATGGAGCTAGACAAAGTTTTCCTTGTGTGATGTAGGAATAGACACAAGGTTGCTATTATTCCTTTAAATCTCATGGCAATTTAAATGTAGGTTATTCTGTTTGTTTACTTTTTTTAAAAAAACATTGATAAATTTGCCCTCACTTATTTCAATGATTACTTTCTGTTTCTGATTTAATTAATAATGTGATTTGGTAAGTATGATTTGTATCTGTTATCATACATACTTATGGCTATAAATTGTAGGCAGCCTAAAATAAGTGAATTTAAATATAGGTATGTAGATATATATTATAAAACTAAGTTCAAACTTTCCACATTTTAGTAATATCATTTACTTTTACATTTAGTATTTTTCTTCCTTTCTGGATGGTCTCATTCTATTTATTGTCTAATTAAAGGAAATTGTTTGCCTTTGAAAAATCATTTTACATTTTCCCTCCTTTTCTAAATCAAAGTTTTACAACTGTATCCTGATATGCTCCTTCCAACAGTGCAGAAAGCTAGAATTAAAAAAATTCTACGATAATACACAATAATAAAGTTATCCAATCCAAAATGTTAGAGGTGTTGAGGTTGAGAAGCTGTAATCTATTCTATTTTACAATTAAAATATGGTTTTATGTTTTATCATTAAATTTATTAAAATTTAATTGCTTCCATTTATGAAACAACTTTTGCTTTAATGTATTTTTTCAAGTCTATAAAAAACAATTTATCCAAGATAACATGTTAAACATCAGTGATCATTTATGAAAATAATTCTTTTATCGTCCTTCAGTTTCCTTAAATGTTGGCAGACATAATGAGAGTTTTCATGGCTATCATCATGTATTTCTTTCAATTTAATGTATCTTTGTTAATCTCTTTTATAGGTCCCTTTAGATGGAATATAATACAGCAGAAGACTTTTCATCAAAAGGATTAATGCCTGCATTATCATTTCTGCAATAAAACAGAAAGTTAAGTGGTGGCAGCCACAGACACCTCAAACCTGGATTCCACAATTCAACACTAAGTGCTGGAGTTTTTATTACTCTGCTGTAAGAAAGTCTTTGCCAATGCTTACACGGAACTGTTTATCCTTGCTTCTCTGGGTCCTATTTGATGGAGGTCTCCTAACCCCACTTCAACCACAGCCACAACAGACTTTAGCCACAGAACCAAGAAAAAATGTTATCCACCTGCCAGGGCGGCAATCACCTTTCCAACGAGTTAAACGTGGCTGGGTATGGAATCAATTTTTTGTGCTGGAGGAATACATGGGCTCTGAGCCTCAGTATGTGGGAAAGGTAATGTCATGTTTCTTTTGAAAACTGCTTGGTAGCCACAGGAATTGTGCGTTATGTATTATGTGTGGATGTTTGGCACAGAATTGAACAAACCAGTGGTAGAACACTGGAATTGAAAGTCGAGACCTGGTTTCTCTTCCTGAATCATTGGCCCGGGTAAGCTTTGGAGTGTCCCTTATTTCCTCTTGGTTTCAGTTAGGCCTCACTATTTTAATAAAATTAGTTTATGCATTTTGCTACCTTTGAAATTTATCTAAAGATATGAAGTTAAAGTATGTAAATGTTCTTAAAAGTGATGGTAGGGTACATTATGTCCTCTAGGTATTCTGGGATTATTTATCAAGGAGAGATCCGGAAAAAGAGGCTGGGCACGGTGGCTCGTGCCTGTAAGCTTCAGCCTATGAAGCAGCCAGGGCTAAGGATCGCCGTTTGAGTCCTGCCTGGGGCCCGTTGCGAGACCTAGTTCCAAAAAAATAGCTGGGTGTGGTGGCGTGCGCCTGTCATCCCAGCTACCTGGGAAGCTAAGGCTGGGAATTGCTTGAGTCTATGGTACCCCGGACAACAAAAGCCTGTGGTACCACGGGCAAAAATAGCGAGCCCTAATCTCAAAAACAAAACAAAACAAAAACAAACAAACAAACAAACAAAAAAAACAAACAAAACTATGTATAATTATTCTGAGCAGCTGTTGGTATATTGGAGTGACCAGGATGCTTCCTTCCTCTTTCCCTTTGAAAACATGACAAGCATATGTGAAAACATGACAAGCATATGTGAAAACATGAAAACATATGTGAATTATGACTTGGAAATATTTGATTTAATTTGTTTATGCTTTATAAATAACTTATTATATGCTTTGCAATTATTTATGAAGCTATTTAAGGCCAAAGTAATACATGTCAGAACCTAAGTATCTTCACACCAGTCTTCAACAAAGCACACAATTTTGAAATCTTATTGCAAGTTTGTGGATTCTATTTTTCACAAAATAGTTGATGGATTATTTCTTCACATTTATATTGTACTGCTCTCTTTATGTAAAATGTTGACATATCTAGAATACATGAAACTTTTCCATGCTACCAAAAAGATTTTACAAGAAAAAAAAAATCTTGTTTTGATTTTGTAAATTCATTTTAAATTTTCCAAACTATTTTCCATGGTTTTAATCAAATAAATAAGTTTTAAAAAAACATATAGAAAAACATAAATATTAGAGGAAACTCTAAAGTAAATCAAACACAAAAATGGGAAACTATAGCAGGAAGAATATTAGAAAGCTTATACAGAAGATTATGTCGCTTGACTATTCAAACCTCCAGAGGTTTTTGAAAACCAAAACTAAAGAAAATAAAGAAAAGCATGATGAGTTCTATGATTCCAGTGTTAGCTCAAAGGGATAAAAAGTCTATTCAAGGTCTAACTTCTTTGCACTGTATTTTTAGAATTTATCTTTCACAAAGGCATTTAAAGAGTGTTGAATAATGCAGTAGATAATGTTTTCAAGTGAAACTGTTGTTGAAAAAATGAACACATAGCCAGATTGTCCTAAGGAATATGGGGTCCCAAAATAATATTTTCTGTGAGATAGCTTTTAGCATATAAAATTTGAGTCATACTGAATCAGCTCTTGAGTACCACTCTGGCAGTTTTAATTTCTAGTCAACATGAAAAAAATATATACCAGTGCATTAGTCAAGTTTAGTTCCTTGGCAGGCTGTAATGTGATCTTGGACAACTCCATAATAATGTTGATAATAATGTTGGTGTTCTACGGGGTGTCTGGTGAATCCCAAAATATAGTGGAAAGTAGGGAGATACTTAAAGATGAGACATGAACATTGAGGACCAAACAATTCCTGTTCAACCTCAGGTACCACATGCAGATGGTACAAATATGTGCACAAATTGAGGACCAAACAATTCCTGTTCAACCTCAGGTACCACATGCAGATGGTACAAAGATGTGCACAAATAACTCTGGGAATATCAGTCTGAAAAAAATTTGAAAATACATTCAAAAGCATGAAATGACCCTGATATCACTGTGCATTGTTTTTCCTTATATACTTACTCTTTATAATCACATAATATATGCATTAAACCTTTTCTTTGTCATATTATTTCATGCTATTCTGGTCCAATTAATTCTGAGAAGTTAATGTCATATAAGGATGGAGTTTTGAAATCCAAGACAAGTAGAAAAGAAGCATGACTCTAACACTCTGCCTCATGAATATCAGTTATCTTTCTTGCTTATGACAGATGCCAGACTTCACATCACTTGAGGTGAATGGCAAATGTCTGATGAGAGAATAGTCTTTGGTTTACACTGAACCAGATCCATGGTCTTTTCTTGCTAGACTTTGATGACAGAAAGTTGACATTTATTGAAAAATTAATGAAACTGACTTTTATCCTAGGCAGACTAGGATTTCACACTCAATGGATATAGCTGAAAAGGATTGAGGAGTTGCTTATGTAAGTTTTGCCTTATACTTGAAATCTAGCTTTGTGATTTTTTGAAATTAAATGATAGTTTGGAATTCATTTAAAAGATGAAATAATATTCACTAATAGGTTGAAAGGTGTTGGTCTAAGATCTAACCTGTGATTAATGTAAAGTGACAGGTACACATAAAGTAACAGATACATGACACCCTATGCATAAAAAGAAAAATGTAAAGCGTATGATTCCCAGGCAATGTATATTCTTAATGCTTAATGAAGCAACAGTTGCCAAAATTTCCTTTCCAATATGGAAAATAATTAAAGTTTAATTAACTCTGTCTTGATGATTCCAGATGTGGGAACAATAATATAACATTGGGACCAATTCAAATAATTATATATATGATATATATGTATGTAAACATATACAAATATTTTTATGCTCCGTTTTCTAAACAGGCTTTGAAACGGCTCATTGAAAATTGACTTTATACAAATAATAGAGAATCAAGGCTAAAGAAAAGCCAATGTAAAAGTGACAAACAAAATAATCAACTGAGCTACTGCAATTGCAACAAAAACATTTATAGAAAATCTTAATTTGTATAGTTCCCATCTTGGGAAGTTTCATTTATTGAGAGAGATTTATTTTCTTAACTTCAAATCAAAACAAATGTCTTCATATAGAAATTTATGCATGGTTATTTAATGTTTTAGTGAGCGTTAATTTCAACAATTATTATTTTTAAAAGGAATCAATATTAACATCAACATTCTTTCAAATAAGACCAAATGTGACTCTGTAATAAATGCCACTTTAATTTTTATACAAAGAATTCACAAATATATCCAGATGTAATGCCAACACTTTTCTCAGATTTTTTAATTTACTGTATCTTTTTTATTTAATTGCACATGTATATATTTTTTAGCATCATTGTTTACCCTGAGATTCTCTCACCACCTTGTCACCCATGAACCATCATCTTAATCTCTTGTGCTATTACCTCCTCCACTACTACCCCCTCCCCTCCCTTTCTCTGTTTAGTTTTGCTGACAGTTTGTTGGTTTCACATTTTACTTGTTCTTTTTTTCTGTTTATTTTCCCTAACAACCTGCATGTGGGTGGGATCATCCAGTATTTTTCCTTTTCTTTCTGACTTATTTCTGCTAACATGATTTATTCTAGCTCCATCTATGTTATCACAAATGCATCAGATTTGTCTTTTTGGTTGCAGAATAATATTACATTGTGTAATATTACAATATTACATTGTTTATTATTACATAATAAACATACCATCATTTTCTGATTCATTCATCAGACAGCTATTTTGATTTTACTACAGTGTCTGGGTATGTATACCGTGCCAAGTATAGATTAATGCAGATATTAATGTCATCACTAATATTTTTAAATTTAGCTTGTATCAATTGTTCTGTCACTAAAACATATACACACAATTGGCAATATTAACAGCACACACAATGTTTGATACACTATCAAAGTATATAAGTAGGTGCCTATGTCTGTGTAGTGATGTTATGTCATAGTCTCAAGTTATGTATTAAGAAAATTTCACCCATTTGATGCTCAGAGAATAACTTTCTGATTAGTTAGCAATGATTCTTAAAAGTAAATGTTTTACCATGACAAAAAGATTAAAAGTAAGAACATACATAATTCCTAAGTTCATAGACATTCTTTTATTTGACATGTTTTTATTGAAAATGCATTACAGTTGAGAAAGTGTTAAGCATTGTGGAGATGAATTTAAGTTGAAGGTTGCTAGATTGTAATTCAAATTTTCAAAGTGCTTCTTTGAAAATTGCTTTAATGACTTTACTTTCATATACATTTATATAACCTTCAAAACAACACGATGAGGAAGATTATTAAGCAACCCCATATACATGTCGGAAGACTGAGGAACAAAAAGTTAAATAATTTTATAATAACCCAACATCCAGTAAATGTTGAAATGAGATTTTGACTAGAAGAGACAATAGTATTAATCCTTATATAGGTGGTAGTCACAATCAATTAAATGGAAAACACATCTAGAAAAAATTGCTCAGTATTGAAAATCATAACATTGACTGTTAACTGAGAAGCAGATGAATAATAATTAGGTAGATTGGATTTCTAAGACATAAGAACAAGTATTAGTCATGGAAAGTAATCCAAAAAGAGTTTTAAGAATAAGAAATGATAATGTTGTACTGCATTGGTCAATAGAAACAATTACCTGAAAAGACTCTATTAGTTTTGGCAGTTAGTGAATGAAGGTGACCTTCACCAAATTATTTTAATGGGTTTCACTAGAGCCTAAAGAATTGAGTAGAGTGGGGCACTGGTGGCACGTACCTGTAAGCGACAGTTTATGGAGTCTCTGTGGGGCCTGGAGATCGCGGTTTGAGTCCCGCCTGGGGCAACACAGCGAGACCTAGTCCCAAAAAATAGCTGGCTCTGGTGGTGTGGGCCAGTAATCCTAGCTACCAGGGAAGCTGAGGTTGGGGATTGCTTGAGTCTGTGGTACTACAGGCAACGTGAGCCTGCGGTTCCAATGGCAAAAATAGCAAGACTTAGTCTAGGAAAAAAAAAAAAAAAAAGAATTGAGTAGAGATAGTTACAGTCTGTAGGTGACGTTTCAGAAATGTAGGTAGACATTGATCTATGTCCTTTTGATATGCTTGACTTGAAATGATTGGTGACACATTAGTAAGATTCTAAGAAAGAGCAAGAATAAAGTGTATGTGTGTGTGTGTTATGTGTGGAAAATAGAGATTTTGTTATTTACTTGTTTGTTTGTTTTGTTCATTTTATGAATGGGAGGGCAACATGACTCCCTTTCTCCTGCCCATATGTATTTGAGTTTGTCTTCCTCTTCTTTTATCTTTATATTTAAACATTGCCTAATTCTTTGACTTGAATATAAACCTTTGGATACAACTGGAAGGTTGTGAGCCAGAAGAAGAAAAATAAATACCAATATGGTTTCACTTATATGTGGACTCTAGAGAAATTGAAAGAAAAAAAAATGGATCAAGGACAAACTAAGTCTGACTCTTGACATCAGACCACAGATTTGAGACATTCGGGAGCAAAGAGGAAAGGTGAAGGGAAGAGTAGAGAATAGGGTTGGAGGAGAACACTGGTAAGTGTGGTGGAAAGCTTTGTTGGTGACCACACCTGAAGGGAGAAATCCTAGATTATGAAAATATAAGCAAGAATGTTTAAAAAATAAAAGATAATAAATATTTTTAAAAATGAAGAAGACAAATAAAAAAAATACAATATCCTTTCATTATGGAATTAGATACATTTATTCACTCATTGTACATAATTGTAAAGATTATTGATAGTGGGTTTATGTTCTAGTAACAAAATTGTTTCTAACAGTTCTATATTGACTATTATTATTGAATTACTATCATTATTATTATTATTTGGCTCACATCCATTCCTATATCCCTTGGATTCTTTCTTCTTTCCCATCCTATCCCTCTAAATTAAAAAAAAACAAAAACAAAAACAAAACTCACCTTTTTCAATAGTTTTTTTTTAAGTATTCTGTTTTAATGATTCATCTTCTATGTAATCTTCCACTATTTCTCATTGCCCTTCTGAATTACTTTCCTACATATTGTGCCTATAAAGTTCATTTTACTATTAAAAAGCAGCATTTCTTACTTTCATGGGATTGAATAATATTTCATTGTATATCTATAACACATAATCTTAAATCAATCCCTTATCAGTTGGCATTATCTGTTTTGCTATTGTAAATAATTTGACTATCTTGTTAAAGAAAACCACATGCTGAATTTTACTAGTATGTCAGATAGTCAATAACCTGGAATATATTTCTGTTATACTAATGCGATAACAAATATTGTAGAACATATAGTTCTTGAATTGATGGTTTCATGTACTATAGATAGGTGCCAAAGAACGGAATTTCTGGACCAAATGGTATTTCCAGTCTCAGTGTTTCAAACTAAATCCAGATCCCTTTGCAACATGGTCATACAGCCTGGTCCAAACATCAGTGTAATCAGATTTGTCTACCTCTATCTCCTTTCTGGCACTTGTTCAGACTCCTTAGTTAATATGCACCATTGCTATTGGTGTGAATGATAGCGTACTATGATTTTGACCTGTATATCCCTTAATAAAAAGCAGTGATCAACATTTTTCCATATGTCTGTGGTCTGTATGTTTCCATGTGTCCATTGGTCATTGGTATATCTTCTTTGTAGAAGAGCCTATTTGGCTCTTCTGTTCATGTTTTGATTGGGTTATTTGCTTTTGTTGAGTTATACAGGTTTGTGTAGATCTTGGATATTACTCCTTGATGAATGTGCAAATATTTTCTCCTATTTGGTAGGATGCTTTTCATTTTAATGGTAGTTTTTCTATCATCAGAAGACTTTTTATAATCATTTTTAATTTTTTGAAGAATATATTGGTTTCTATAATGGCCGCATCAATTTATATTCCTCTTCAACATTTGTCATTTCTTGATTTTAGCTGTTAGCCTTGCTCAGGAGTGTTTTGTGATAGCTCATTGTTCTTTCAATTTGTTTCTCTAAAAATAAGAGATAATTAACATTTTTTCATAGGCCTAATGGCCATCTGCACAACTTCTTTGGAAAAGTTTCTCTTTGGATGTTCCACTCATTTTAAATATTTTTATATTGTTGCTTTTGTATGAATTGTCTTTATATTTTGTATGTTTAACCCTTGTTAGATGTGTGATATGCAAACAACTATTCTCATTAATCAGCATGTCTTCATTTTTTTTTGGGGGGGGGCAGATTTTCTTTACTGTGTAGAAGCATTATAATTTGATGTAGTTCCATCTATTTTATTTTTTTTTTCAATGCCATGGGGTTAATCCCAAAGTACATTTCTAAGACCAATGTCAAAAAGCAAACTATATTTTCTTCCATGTATTTTATGATTTCAGGATTTTAAGTCATTTCTCTTAAAGTTGCATTTTTCGAGAACCTAAGAGTATGTTAAGTGAACACTTACTGCTAACAATATATATGTGCGTATATATGTATATATTTTCTCTCTATTTTTTCTATATGACTGAAAAAGCTAATGGATTCCTTTTTACACTTAAGATGTCATTTTTTTTGTTTTATTAAGGACTGGTGCACCTGGTGAGCTGCACACATATTTTTGAGTGTGATTAACTCCAACCAGAGTTCACTGATTTTAATTTTATTATCATTCAAAATCTTCTTCACATAAATATATATAATGTCTGATCAAGTATCTGGACACCCTATACCAGCCAACCTAATGCCAAATGAACCTTTGAAGGATTCGTGAACATAATCAGATGCTGATAAATAATAGATGTTAAATTAATCTATTAGAGTAAGAAATGCTGGTAGACACTTAAGACAAAGGAAATCACTTCTTAGAAGTTTTATATAGTAAACGTAATGATCAATATGTGATTTTCTTCAACAGCAGAATTCTCTAGTAAAATAGAGAAAGAAGTGAATGTTTGGACCATTTCATTATTGCAGATTTATAGAATCAGTGTGAAGGAAGTAAGAGGGTTCTGACAAAGGAAAAGTCCAGGGGAATACATGATTCTCAAGAAACTGCAAATATTAAGTTCCCAAGAAACTTACCAGTCATATGTATACATATATATCTGGATTCAGTCTAAATGAACACAATAACAAAATGATATTTTGATTCCTACACCCAATAAAAATGTAAATGATATTATGAAATTTTGCTAACATAGTTAAAAAAGGTTTTCTTTGTTCACGTCTCTCATTCCTGTCCCCTCCCTACCCCATCTATCTATCATCTGTGTGATTTATGAGTCATGTATTTTGTGGGAACATATAGTACAGTCTTCATGGTGCAGTTTACTCCAAAAATGTGAGCTTTCAATATTAATTCCTGCTCATTTTAGAATCACTGTTCATTATACCATCTCAATCTCATTTAAGATTTAAATTTTATGTACCCTCTTGACTTCTGTCTCACATGCATATCTAAGAACCTCAGTAGTATAACCAAGTACCCTGAATGAATGTCTTGTTTCTAATCCATGCAACTGCCAAATGGTTTGCCCTTGCTGTTAATCAAATCCTTAGCTACCTGTGTTCCCTAGCAAAACATTAGTAGGTGCCACTTTAGTTTTACACATCCTAGTTCTCAAATATAAAAATAGCTTTATGTTTTCTTGCAACACATGAATATAACTTTGAAGTAATGATCTTTTGATATGATTAGATACCATTATATTTAGAAGGAAAAAGGTTAAAAGTGAAATTTGGACAAATGAACAGCATATACAACATTCTAAAGTTATTGTCAAATAGCCAACACTCATTTTAAGCCTGTTCACTCTCTTTTATAAATTTCTAGTTTCTAATGTTTTATAATAGCTTTGTCATAAAGTCTTTATGTGTCTAATTGAATTGATGGGACCTTGAACAAAATTCAACCATCTTTTAATTAACAGATGAACTACTAAGATAGTACTTTTAAAATAGCATGGATAGTGTTAAGAATTGAGCATTTTATTTTTCTCCCTCTTTCATTCTTCTCCATGTCCCCTCCTACTATACGTATGCTGTTTCCTACTTTATATATATATTTAGCTTTTACTTCTTTCTTTACACTTAACCATTTTTTCTGTATTATTATGAATGTTACCTGTATTACTTTAGCACTAAGATTAAAAAGTTTGGATTTTGATTCTAATCCAGGTCTTCTGAAAACTATAATCATTATCCACATGGTAGTATTTAAGCATATATGTGCTGCACTCCAGATGACTAATAACATAATGGATTGCACATAACCAGATTATACTGCCTCCAGAATTATCTTGAGTGCTTTTGTCACAAATTCATATTGCAGTTGAGTGTTGAGTGTGAGTGTGGTATATCACAGTGTACATGTATGATTGCCAACAACTTTCTATAACATATTCACTGTTTTATAGCTCTCTGTGAACGAACTTTATTGAACCTCTGCAACTTTCCTGTGGTAATATTAGGTAGGAATATATAATACCTTAGTATATCATTTTATAATGATATAGGACCCATTGATTTAAGGAGAACCTTAGGACAGACAGGTTGTAAGAAAGGTTAACAAAAATAGGGAATACAAAGTGAACTAAATGATCAATATTTCAAATTCATGTTCTCATTTTCTAAAAATGTAAAGTTTATAAGTACACATGATATGTATACCACTTAAACCTACACTTGACATATGAATGGATTCCTTTGTTATTAAAAAACAATCCTCTTACTTGATTCTGAAAAAAAACTAAACTACTTTCATAAAAGGCCCCATTTATATCTGGTTCAATGTTCATGAGGCACAACATAATTTATTGCTACTGACTTTTAGTCAATATAACTTATGCTATTATGAAAGCATACATTTACTCCTAATAGAATTTTTCATCTATAGCATGAGGGAGACTCCTATATAGCAAATATCAGTGTAATCATTTACAGTTGACCTTAAATGCTAATCATATTCATTATTTTAAAATTATATCACTTTTTGTTAGTGTGTCTTATATCAGTTGTCAAAAACTGCCAGTCTTTCATTGTTTCATGAATACTGGAAGAAGATATGAGGTGCCATAGAAACAGAGTTCTTTTCCTCATAACATGGCTAATAGCGTAAGCATCCACATTATTATGTTAGATTCCATTGTCCCAGAGGGAATGTGAATAAGCCCATGTGGTTGCTAGCAGAAGCAGTCAGTTGCTTTATTTGAAAATAAACCTGACAGTTTCTGCCCTTTCTTTAGGAGGGAGATGTTATCTATCTATTAGCTCATCTTAAGCTCACCTGCTCTATGCTCTGGAAGAAGGCTATATGTGAACTTTTTGAAATTGTTTACTATATAAAATTCTTGAAAATATATTCTTGACCAAAAAAGAGCATTTAATACTTTCCATGTAAAAGCTGCAGGAATGTAAAACACAACAAATAACTCTCTAATCTATAATTTAACTAGGTAGTTTTGTTAGTAGTCAAAAGTTGCCCCCTTCTTTCTTTTTTCTTACCCAAGCATCATAAAAATAAGCCAAATTTCTCAGAGCTCATGTTTTCTTCTATTCTTAATCTTGGGACTATAAAAATCAAACAAGGTTGGAACTAAAACTACGAAGAAATGTGCCAACACTGCATCTGGTCCTTCATGATACTGGCTACCACAAATTAACTAGCTTCTCATAAATATAACTGTTTTCGTATATATATTTTCATATCTAAATGATAAAAGATAACATGTAGCCATTGGATAGAAATCTATGCTAGGTATGGAACCTCTTGATCATTATACTCACAGTCTCACTATGATCTCTGACAGATCTCAAGTGATCTCACTTGATCAAAATGTAAAACTCCTTTTTTCATATTGTAAACAGTGATTTATTATAGTAAAGAGTAAAGTTCATATAGATCTAAAGGTCTCTCAATTTTGCAAAGTATTTTCTGTGGTAGAATTTTACAGTAACAGGAGATGGTTTGGAAAGATTTAGAATAACTCATATATATATATATGCTTTTTTTGTATTTGTATTTTTTGTATTTTGTATTTTTTTTGTAAAAAGCATATATATATGCTTTTTTGTATTCCTAAAAATATTATTACTTTATTGAGTTACTCATACTTACAATAACATGTTTAGTTATGTCATCTTTTAATTCATGATATTGCTCTTTGTTTTCATTTTTATTTAATAATTTATATATATATTTCTAATATATATATTTCTTATATATGTATATATATAACTATTCTTGAAAAGAGGGGCTTCTTTATCAAAATTGTCCAGATCCAAAGATATGCTGTTTGATGAAGGCAGTGCAGAATCAATCTCTTATCTTCCAATAATGACCTGCAGAGGTGCAAAGACTTGGTGTCCATGTGAAGAGACTGGCATATCTTCAAGCAGTAGGTGTTTGTGTTCAAGATGGAGTCTGTGAATATGGTTTGTTAATTTTGACCCCAGAGCAGAGCTGAGGGTCCCCTGACAGTTTTACATTATTTTCTCATTGTCTATGGTTGCTTTCACATGAATTGACAAGGTGGAGTGGTTAGAATTGACAAGGTGAAGTGGTTAGGACACAGAAAATATAAAGCTCACAAAACTTTAAATAGTTAGTATCTGGACCATTACAGAAAATGTATGCTGTCTTTTATTCAGTAATTAAACTTGTAAGAACAAGAATACTTTATGGACTCAGATCTTTCATTTGCATATGCTCAGAACTGCTCTCTGAGTTATGTCTCTGTCTTGAAAATTCAGCTTTTTAGAAAGGGGTCTACTGAGACAGACTAGTTAAAAAAAATTGCTAACCAATAGGTTAACCCACATCCTGTTTGAATTAGTCAACTAAATCACAGACTGGAAAGTCCTGTCCAAACAATTTGATCATCACACTTACCATTAGGTGCCATTTGAAACAAGAAGTGTTAGAATCGAATAACTTTATCTCACCATTTGGAGGGAGAAAGCTAAAAGTCCACGTGCACAGTTAGAATATAACAAATTTGCATATTCCTGGATACAGCCCAACCCAGAACAAGTTATGATTTTGCTCCATTCTAACCTTTTGAAGCTACCCTTTAAATGAATCCTCCTAACTTCCTTTAGAGAGTCAGTCTAAATTCCCCTTTCCAATATAGTTTCCCTCATACATGAGTCTGTATCTGAGGCTTGCTTGGTTCAACTGCACTAATTGCTCACTGAATTTTTTCCTGTAGACTTCTTCTGGCTCAAAGCCTGTATTATTTCTGGGAAAAAAAACAGCAGGGTGTAATGAAATAATCCTGGGGACTTTTGTGTCTTTGAACAACCCCACTATGTAAGTGTTATCATCTATAAAATAGGAATGATATGAAAAGAAAATAATAGGATTAAAAGGGAATAATCTTATCCACATATGGGGACAAAGCAAATGGATTCTCGGTCAAATATGTGTGATGTAATACTGCCTCTCCATGATGTTTGAAGGAAGGAAAGATAGAGTAAAATTTTTGGATAGAATATGAGTATTTGTGCTTCAAAAATATGTGCTGATTACTCAGAATGTGGTTTTTACTCAAAGAAATAAGAGGATTATATAGGAAGAATCTCTTTCTATGTGTGCTCTATAGAGTAAGATGTAAACTTCCATTTCTACAATTGTTCCTTAGTTTCCTATGAACTTCCTATAGTTGCAAAATACCCGATTCCATGCTTTATTTCCTTACCTAAGTATATCCATGTGCCTAAATAACAGTAGAAAATAGCACTTGGTTGCTTAAATTGAATAATAGTACTAGAAAGTTTTACTATGAAGTTTTATGAAGTACTATGAAGACTACAATGACTCCTACCATAAAACTCAGATTAAACAATTTATTCAAATTTAACAATGTATTGAAGAAATTAGAATAAACCAAATAACAATAAATTAACAAAAATTTATAGAGATTGTAGCAAAGAGTAAATGTATTTTTAATATGTATAGTTGAGAAGAGTCATTTATTAGACCCTTGTTTGGAAGGCCTTGTTTTTTCCTGTCTGGTTTAAATATTTGTTATCTATAACATCTGAGTTCTTTATTTTCATGACACTAACCAATAAAAAATTAATTTTGTAATTATATGTACATTTAAAAATTTTATATTTGTAGGAGATATCTAAATTTCAAATTTTAGAATACAATGTTTAAATTCACAATTTAGATATATTAGCTATGACATGCATTTTTTAATTAAAAGTGCAAACATGGACTTGATTAATTTGCAAGCATATTTTGATTTTATTGATTATATTATATTATAACATTATTGAATAGATATCAAATGTTATAGAGTTTAAATATATATTGACTGTACTTAATATACTCTCAATGTATTGACTATATCTAAAAACTGATTTTTAAAATCAATCAGATTTGAATCATATTTCAAAGGTAATGAATTTATGACTTTGAATGAATATACATAGTAACATTTTTGGGTCAAATTATGATCAATAACAGCTATTTTGTTAATAAGTAAATGAGTAGAGAATAATATAGTTAAGTCAAATACTGACGAATAACTGTACATTTTTCATATACTAAGTTTCTTGAGTAAGTATTGAGAACAATAAACATTGACATATGGACAAGAGTAGGAAATTTGAGAATTTTAGGATAAAGAAAATATGAATTGAGATATAGAAAAGAATGAATATTGTCAGGAAGAAAATGCAGGTTTCATTATGCTCCCTATAGCTTCTAGACTTTAATAATATAGATCTAGAAACTCAAGTCATTCTCACTTGTTATTTTGAGATTCTTAGAAAAAAACCCTCATGTGACAAGTAAGCCTGATAATCTAGTTTTTTTCTAGGTACTTGCACCTGCTATGCCTGAGTTGCCCTCATGGCACTGTCTGCAGTCTCTGCTGACTTTCCCAGGCTAAGCCTGTATTTGTGATCAAAGAAGAGGTGCTTTTTAATCAGCAATAATCCAGTTGAGTTTAGGGTCACACCTGATGGCAGGGTGAAATTATTAATAGCATCCATTTTTGCTTCTAAAATTTCCTCCTGGATGACAAATGATAGGGCCATCTTGGTGTGTACATCATTTACCAAACTGCTTGGGCCTCAAAGGCTATGACAATATTGTTATAGCTCTATTAAATCACAACGTGCATGCAGCTCTTTTGCCCGGGGCGTGCCCGTTGTAGTTGATTGGCAGAACATCCAAAATCAACGACATTCTTGGCCTAAAATAACAGAAACTCTCTTGCAGCCTAGTCTTGTCATTGGCATCAACTTTTTGTGCTCATTATGGTAACCTTTCTAGAAATGTCTCTGTTACTCTTTTGACCCATTTAGCCTCAATCATAAACTCTAGAAACACTGGACATATATTAATAGCTTTCACATTGCTATCAGAAAATTATTCTATTCTTTTTTACATCTTTAGGGAAATACATCCTTAGAGGAAAAGGTGCAATATAATTTTAATAGTTGATGTGATATGAAAACTTGGGGAGACATTTGCCCAATAAAAATGACAAGTAGAATATGTTGCCCTCAAAGTAATGAGGAGGTTCTATACCATATATTTGCATAAATAGTATAGACCATTCTGCTTGTTCTTTTCCAGAATGAAGGAAAGGTTTCCAGCAATGGTAAATTTCAGTCTTCTCTTGGAAGGCTAATATTATTTGGAACATTTCTAGTTGAATTTTTTTCTAGTTTCAAATATATAAAAATCTACCCAGCTCTGAAACCAACCAAAGTTATGTTGGGAAATAAATTACCTAAAATTTTCCACTTATAGGTATTAATTGCAATTATTTTTTTGCAATTGATTATAATTTTTAGTATGAGTAGGAAAAATTGGAAAGGTAAATGATGGCATATAGATGGTTATTCTAGAAATATTTCTTGAAAGAATAGGGTTTCTAGTATTAGAAAGTGGTTCGTATAGCTGAGATAAAACATAAAGGTAAATTTAAATGTTTTCTTGGCCAGCATGGATAGCAAAAACTAAATCAGTAGTGGCTGAGCACACAACAATTACATTCTATAATAGATGAAGACAGGGATTTTAAGATAAGTCTAGAGCCAACCATTTCTAGATTAATTTGATTACACTGATGTTCAGCCTGGAAAAAATGACACAGGACAATTTTCAGTTAACAGGAGAAGATTATCCTTTGTGACCATAAAATTATTACTTAGGTGTTAAATTTAAGAAACAAGGTCTTAGGCATAGGAAAATATGGCATTGACACAAGACTTATGGATAACAAGCACATAAGAGATACATTTGAAAACTGTGAATGATGGAATAGAGTCATTGTAAGGGGTGAGTTGTAATATTAGCAGTAATTACACCCATCATTTAGTATTTTCTGATTTCCATATGGAAAGTATTCAGGTACCATTGCATTAATTCTCTTAGCACCCCCAAGTGAGGGATTCTATTATGTTCTGCATATTAAGGATAAAAAAAGTGGAATCAGAGAATTTCAGTCATGTGTCACAAGTAGCTCATAAAATTAGGGAGCTGAGAAACAAAGCTATATCTACCTCATTATAAAATCAGAAGATACAGAGACAGATGCATCTACATAGCCAGGATAGCATTTGACAGTGTTTAATATGCTTCCTAGCACATAAAGCATGTTAACAGAGAGTAAAGCAAGCTCTCAAATGAGACCAGCTCTTGGTGAAAATTTCTGGGAAAGCACCTAGTGTCACACCTATTATTCATTCTCATGATGTCACTTTCAAGGAGATAAAGAGATGATGCTGAATGGGCTGTAACTTAAGACATATGTTAATTCAGTCCCTGAAGGAGCTCATCACACTTACTCAATAATTGAATAAAGAACATCCAAAAGAGCTTATGTTTCAGTGAAAATGAAGACCTGGTGAGCAGCAAGACTTACAAGAAACTGCTCCAAATATTTTTAGAAAAATCAGAAATGTGGAGTGGTACCTCAGATATACTTAAATTTTTATGAGTTTTTAAAAAATAATAGTTTCACATTTCCTAATTAAAAAAAAGGATCAACAAATAAACAAATTTATTAGAAATAAAAATTTTGCATCAAACATTTACTTTAAAATGTTATTGGTGCAAAACATTCTTGCTGTGTAATAGATTCCTAAGATATTCTGAGCTTTGCTCTCCAAATTTCTGTGATTGGAAGTTATGCTGTTAATTTGCTATGGGTGTGAAATTTTGTTTTCTTACTTATTCTTGCAAAAAATGTTAAAAACAAATCCCCATGTTCAAAAACTTTAAATTTATCAAATGCCATCAGTGTTTATGGAGGAAAAGATTCCATCAAGCTTGACAAAGGGAAAAATATGTGGACAACAAGCCATGTATATATCATTTGTTCAAGCAAGATTTTAAATACGGTTTATTGATTGTTGAGGGGGAAAAGTGTACATCAGAATAATATGAGAAAAATTGTCATTTTTTTGGTCATATTTGAAAGAATGTGGCTGAAAGAGACAAGCACAAACAATGCCTGTGTGTGTGCTCAAAAGAAAGTCAAAATTAAATTTCAATTCTATGCTTCACACAACTGGTTATGTAGCTTTGTGAAAAGAAGGGAGATTAGACAGAGGCTGGGTGGGCTGTCATAGGTGAATGATTCCCAAGAAAATATCCACAAACACTGGCTGAAGGAAGAAGATAATCACATATAATTTTAGCTGCCATTATGCTCATTGAAGTGAAACCAATGAATTGTAAAATAGGAGATCAACAATACTTCTATTCCTTTTTTATTGTGAGGCTATGTGGGAAAAATATGCCAGAAATATTCTTCAAGAAAGATTATAGGAGAGGGAAAAAAATCAGAACTCAAATTTAATGCATAGTGTTTTGCATTAGAGTTTTACATCTGCTTTGTGCATAGAAAGCATGAAACATCTTCACATACCATCTCCTTTTCACAAAATTTTTAACCAATGGGTTGTAAATGTGTAAAACTGTCACCTACCAAAATGTTTCAATTCCAGAACAGAACAGAACTTAAAAGAAAATATACTGTGTGATAAAGAGAAAGTTCAAGCTATTCAAATTCTTTATTTCAGTTTTTGGAGACATTGAATGAATGACACAAGTAATCCTTAGGTAATAATTCTTAAAGTCTTAGTAATTGCTCTTTCTTATTTTCTATGTATTTCCTCAAAAATAATCTTTCTGCAAATCACATATATGTTCCAGTTTCTGAAAAGTGCTCTCTAGTTCTTGTTCTCTTCCAATATCCTTTTCTTACCTTTTCTCTGTTTGAGAATATATCAGAAATGCCCCAGAATTGGTATTCTACCTTGAATCAAGCTTAAACACAAAGGCAGTGATCCAAGCAGAATCAAATTTTAGGGCAATAAAAAGGAAAGACTAGTTATGTTTTCTTTAATAATCTATGTCTTATCACTTGTAATATCACTGTAGATGACAAAACATTTAGAGAAATCACATAAGGTAATCAATGAAACTAATCTTGTCAGTAGAGAAGGGGAGCCAGGTTTAGACCCCTCTATAAAATGAATCATGCTGATTTGGTCTACCCAATACCAACAGCAAAATATAAGAATTTACTATGTTTTCCTCACTGGATATTCTTTACAGGATGCTTTATATAGTGATATTGGATAGGGAGTAGAAGTATATATTTTTAAGTTCACTTAAAAATGGAAACTCAAAATTTTTAGAAAAGATTATTACTTGGAGTTTACATTCCAAAAATAATTCCAAAGAATACATTCCAAAAATAATTACATTCCAAAAATAATTCCAAAAAAGTTTCCAAATGCAGCACATCGTGAGAGTTATTACCCTCTGCATCATGAGATGTTTGTTTGGTGTATTATGAAAAAGTAGAGGGTTTTTTTCTAGAGGGTTTAGAGAGAAGTGGTCACACTTTGTTTTTTATAGGTCTAGCCAACGGCTATATATGTGTATTAAATATTCGTTGACCTTAAGGAATGGACTTTATGAAAAGATTGACACAGGCATTGGAGCTTGAACTAAGCATAGAACAGTTACACTAAAAGAAAAGGATAAATCAAGGATGTATTTTAGATTTAGAAGGAGCTGATCTTTGGCAAAACATAAAAAGGAGATACAGAATTACTGGATTCCAAGCTTTGGCTTGTCCTGGTGCTACAACGCAAAGCTCAATTAATAGCAGTAATTTTTCAACATTGTTTTGTAAGAGTTACTGAATTATCACCACCAGGCATATGTATGTATCAATACCAGGAAGGGATCTTTAATTCATACATTTATTAAACCAACCTAAGAATTTGTTGACAATGATTGAACCCATACTCTGTAATGAGAATTATATGTAAATTACTAAAGAAATAATTCAAGCATAAATATAAGCAGTAAACTATAAATTGTATACTTCATAATATAAAATTAATAAATAATGGAAATGATTAAGATTTCTGTTTGAAATATTAATCAGTTCATCTTTTCTCCTAGATAATACAGATTTTCACTGATAGACAGACTATTGGTACCACACAGTTTAATGCTGGACTGTTATTTCCTTTTTCTTTGGTGTGTACTGTTATTTACAGAATGCTCCTAGTAATTCTCCCTGAAAATATTCAGAAACTCTCAGTAGTTTCTATAGGGACATTTTTTTTGTTTGTTTCAGGGAAAATCAATTATGCCTAAGCTTAGATATTAAGATGAACATAAATTCCCTATTATAATAACACCATGTGATAAGTATCAGGATAATGTTCATAAGTGCTAGCACTTTTGAGTAGCAAATGCACAAACCATCAGTCACAGCCCCAAAACAAACAGGAAACTGAAAAAGGAAGCCATTGTGTCAAAACCCATAAACTATGAAGAATGCACTAAAATATTTCAGTCATCCTCAGTACTCTATTTAAATCTTTCTCTGCATTTTCAAAATATATGACTTTATTATTTTAGATCAGATGTATTTATGTTGAAAACAATAACCACAACCTATTTATTATAAGATCATCCTTATGACTTTATATTCAGATTTAAAAAACAAAAAAAAAAACTTTTCCTTGTCAAATTAAGTTACCTTCCATTTCCAATGCATGAGTAATATAAGTACAGGGAGAATTGGGTGTAATGATTTGTCTAGAATGTGTCATGCGCAGATATCTGACATCAAATGGAAATCCCCCCCCCAAATGATATTTATAGAAGGGACATATATAAAAAGGATTTGGTTTTTTATATCTTGTTTCACAATAAATCTATAACATTGGCAGGTCACTTAAAAGACCTTAAAGGAATGAACCTAGAAAAGGAAGTTCTTTAAGATACTTTTTATACCAGTAAGAGTTCAGTAGCCATTTCATGCACAAAATCATGGAATCCATAAAAAGTACCAGAAGGACACTGAGTTGTTAAAGTATGATTAGAATATGAGAATAATATTTGGCATAATGGTTTTGAGATGATAACCAGGGCAAATTCAGCATATTACTGAATATTGAAGTTGTCATTATAGAGATACACATTTGTAAGTGTATAGCATGGGGGAGAGGGGACAATTTCCAGTGTTTCCTGTTAGCAGGAATTTAGCTTTGAATCATTTTTACCAAACCAAATGTTTGACATGAAAGTGTACTGGATAAATATTTGATGTATAAATGAGATAAAGAGCATGCAGAATCTTTATTTCTAACTTTCAGATTTACTTTTATATTTGTATGTGATAAGTAAGTTAAGCTTTTTTTATCAATTGACTAAAATGTTGGAGAATATAGGGTAGAAAGACCTGTGACTAAATAGTATATGTTTTCAGGATTTAGACTAAAATCTTTGGAAGGTGAGGTGGGAGGGACTGCCAACCAACCCGAAAGAAAAAACAGGAGTAGACAGCTATTCCCTAGGACCCTCAGATATCTTTGTACTATACTTCAGAATCTGAGCAGGTAACATTTCAAGATTTATCCAGGTAAACTTCTAGTTTCTTCTTGGGAAAAATTTTTAAAATGATGAGATGTCCTCCAATTTTAGAGAGTATTTCCAGAATAGGAATTCCAGAATTTTCTCTACCCCAAAAAATAAAAGGTAAATGAAAGTGGATGATGGGGGAAATTTTTGCTACAAACTATTTTGTGAATCAGGTTTAGTGTCAAAATGTCTCACACTATTTCTTATTAACATCTGAGTAACAATTTGGCATGTACCATTGCATAGAATGCTTTTCATACCAATTTAACGTTTTTAGTATTGCATTGTATACTATAATAATTTAGTATATTATTTAGTATTTGTATTTCATCGAGTGTATCATTGATTCTGTAATATTTTCATATTACGGATTAAAACAAAAAGCAGTACTAAGAAATTTTATACTTCTGTAAATATGACAGAACAAGGTTAGAAATGTTGCAATTTAGGGTGGTAGTCTTCCCACATCTTTAGGAGAAATGAGTAAGCACTATTCTATAATGATGCTGGGTTTTTATTTTCATGCTTATGGTTTCTAGATATTTTCTTAGTTTTTGTCTATGTGAATATATGGTTGGTTTATGTGCATCATACATCCCAAATTCAGTTCTACCTGTATTCTCAGTTCTTAACATTCTCATTTTTAGAGTTCATTAATAAGAATTACAAGTAAGGATCAAAACTAAATATTAATTTTCCTCCTATACTCCCTAAAATCAATTTTCATCCTCTAAGTGATAAAAATAAAATCATCTTAGATTAAGAAAAATAGCTACTATTTCAAAAGGAATGAGTTATCTCAAAGCTGTCCTTTGATGTGACTGGGAGAGATTTAGAAAAAATCTACTATTGAAAATATTTTCATTTGAGACCTTGATTAAGGGAAATTTTACAGCACCTTAAAACATCAATTAAAGCTTGATTAAAGTTTATAGTTCCTAAAAGCTAGTAATATTTTTTATATCCAGATGAGAAAGAAATATGCCCTATACACACAAGGCTCATTATCAATGTCAGAATTCTCAAAATCCACATGCAGTAATTATTCCAAAATAACTTTTTGCAAAAAAGGGAAACTGATTTCAATAATAAAACTCCATCTTGGCCTTTCATGATTGATTATTAGGGGGAATGTTTTCCAATTTACAATTTTTTAAAAAGGTCTAACTTCCTGATTTTAAGAAAATTTAAGAGTTTCCTGAATTAGCTCATAATTTTGTCATTGCCATACCATATTGGAAAGGGATTGTGTTATTGAACAATAATTCTGCCGAAAGTCCTTGAATCCACTAATAAGTAATTCTCCACTGCTGTCATCTTCAGCATGCTACACAGTCTTTAGCATTCAATCACCATAAGCAATAGGTGCAATGTAAGGTAGTAAGCTAAGGCACAAAAAATGATATTTTGCTCTTGCAAGAGCACATGCATCAATTGATAAACAGTAAGCTAGAGGAAAAAAGTATTTCCATTATTAGTTCTGCGCACCAGTCAAATCATTTGAGGTACTTCCCCATCTCACTCCCCACGCAAATACATAATAGAAGCTACTTAATGGCCCTTATATGTCAATGCCAGCTGCCTCTCTCCAACAGTAGGTAGTTGTTTCTACTTTAACCATAATTGATAGAAGTGGTAGATACTCAGAATCAATCAATGAATTTTGGTGGAGTCAAAAAGGGTTTCTCATATAACCTTAATGAATTCTGGCAGCTGGCATTTATATAGCTTAACAGCTGTCATAAGTATAGTGAAGAGTTGAAACAGTGGTCAAATATCATTTTAGAACTTTTGAAAAGTTTTAGTTTTACCCAGTATTCAATAAGATTTTTAGACTTTTCTAAATAGTGTCTGTATATTTAAAATGTGTAAGACAAAGTAGTAAATATTAGTATTACTAAGTAAAGGTTAATTCTAGAACATCTCATGATTATCAATTTTTCTGATCTCTTGGTAACCAAGTTTTCTGTTGCATTTAGTCCTGTTCTATATTCAGTAATAATAATAGCAATAATAATAAATTGTGTAGTTTATTATAGTTTTCATAATGATTGTAATATTTCATGCATCCTTACTGCTCCATAATGTTGGATGTTGGTAAGGTAGTTAATATGTCATATAATATGGCTAAGGTCAGAAAAATTAACTTATCTACATGAGGTTAATGTAACCAATAATTCATAGGAATAAAATATTTTCACTTGATGTGCTGATGATTAATAACACTTTCTTTCCACTTTATCCTGCTAGTTGATTAGTCTTTGTGTGCAAGAGAGGAAAACTATATAACTCCAAGTCATTTCAGTTTCCACAAGACCTTAAAACATCCATTAAGAATGAAGTGTGACCTTTTAAGCCCTCAGAATGCAGTATAGCCAGGGAGTAAAGTACTAGTGAATAATGACATTTGAACAAATCTAGGAAGTTTATGTGAACTATCTGGTCTTATTCAGAACACTGATAATTTACAGATTATTAATGTCATTTTATATGAAGAGTTATATTTTGGATACAGATATTTAAAACACTTGCTTTTATTTTTCTTAACACAGTTTTTCACACTTATTTGGAAAGTTGTCTGTTTAGTTATTTTTTTTCCTGAATACATTCTCAAAAGTCACAGTAAAAATATTTTTGACTCTGAAAATTTTATTTTCTATATAGCTGATACTACCCAACCTGTGAGCAATATCCTTTCTTTGTAAAATACTGAAACCAAAAATGATTCTTGTAGATGAATGCCTTCACTAGCATAGGAAGCCAGAGAAACCAGGGATCTTCAATTGGTCATAAGATTGCTACTGTGAGTCATGTGTACTCATTTCCTAGTATTTTTTTTTCTATTGACACTTGGAAACACGTATGCATCACATGGCTTTCTTCATCTAGAGAAATAATCAGAATTCTATTACTTATGAAATCATTTTAAAAATATTTTTCCATCCTTTTAATGAATGAGTTTATTTTTTAATATATTTTTAAAATTTATTTACATATAAATTTCACATCTTTGTAATCCCAGGGGTTTCACCCCCCCCACCCTTCCCACTGTTCCCACCCTTTCCCCCTACCCCAAGTTGTGTGCTTCAGTTTGATGGTTAGCTTGTTTTGACTTTTCCTCATGGCTTTTGTTTATTTTTTCCTATATCCCATGTATTAGTGAAACCATTTAGTTTCTGTCTTTTTCTTTTTGACTTGTTTCTGCTAATATGATTTCTTCTAACTACATCCATGTTATCATAGATATTTTTTTTAAATTTTATTTAAATATATATTGAATAATATAATATGTCAGGCAGGTAGAATAATATTCAAGCTCCTTATATTCATATAAACTAGGAAGGGTAGTGTTATTAATGAAGCCATCACCAATATTGATCATGAGCAATTATGGTTAGTGCTGCTAAGAGAAAAGGCAGGGTTCTATAAGAATAACTTGGGATTCACTGAGCTGTCATAGTGAGTTAGCAGTTGATAATGGTTCCTGTTGCTTTATAAGCAACATGTGAGGTCAATTTTTTCTGAATCCAAGTGTTTTCTCTCTCCTTCCTTCCTTGGATTTCCATACTCATCCTTGATATTTTTGCCCACACATGGATTGTTACTATTTTTATTCAATTAGATTTCTTTTTTTAATTAATTTTAAAAATTTATTTATATATATTTCACATCATTTCAGTCCCTGGGGGTCACCCACCACCTCCCCTCCCTGCCCTCTCCAGCTGGTCCCCACTCTCCCCTTGTGCAGTATCATTTGGTTGATCATATATTAGTGAAACCATTTGGTTTCTGTCCCTTTCTATCTGGCTCATTTCTGCTAGAATGATTTCTTCTAGGTACATCCAGGTTTCCATAAATTCATCAAATTTGTCATTTTTAATTGATGAGTAATACTCCATTGTGTATATATACCACATCTTCTGCATCCACTCATCTGTTCTGGGTCATTTGGGTTGTTTCCATGTCCTTGCAATTATAAACAGTGCTGCAATGAACATCCAAGCACAGGTGTCCTTTTTTATCCACATTGAGGTCTCCTTTGGGTGGATTCCCAGAAGTGCAACTACTGGGTCAAATGGTAATTCCATTTTCATTAGTTTGAGGGTCCTCTACACTGCTTTCCATAGTGGCTGGATGAGTTTACATTCCCACCAACAGTGTAAGAATGTTTCTTTCTCTCCACATCCATGCCAGAACTTGTTGTTGCCTGTTTTTTTGATGTGGGCCATTCTTACTGGTGTAAGGTGTTATCTCGTTGTGATTTTGATTTGCAATTCTCTGATTGCTAGTGATATTGAGCAATTTTTCATGTGCCTGTTGGCCATTTGTATTTCCTCTTTGGAGAAGTGTCTTTTTAGTTCTTCTCCCCGCTTTTTGATTGGGCATCTTGTTTTGTTTTTGTTTAGTTGTGAGAGTTCCTTGTAGATCTGTGTTATTAATCCCTTATCACTCTTTTGGAGGGTGAAAATTTTTCCCATTTTGTTGGGCTTCTTTTAGTTTTTTCTTTTGTCTCTTTTGCCATACAGAAGCTTTTTAGTTTGATGAAGTCCCATCTGTTTATATTTTCCTTCAATTTTTTGCCTTCTGCAGATGATTCCAGAAAGGGATTTCTTAATTGTACTTCATAGAGGGTTTTGCCTATGTTTTCCTCTATGTATGTTATGGTTTCAGGTCTGATATCTAAGTCTTTTATCCATTTTGAATTAATTTTTGTACATGGTGTGAGAGAGATGTCTTGGTCCATTTTTTTTGCATGTCTTAGTCCAGTTTTCCCAGCACCATTTGTTGAAGAGACTATCTTTGTTCCAATGTAAGTTTTCCCCTCCTTTGTCAAAGATTAATTGGCTATATGTGTGTGGCTTTATTTCCGGACTCTCAATTCTGTTCCATTGGTCTGATTGTCGGTTGTTGTACCAGTACCATGCTATTTTAAGCATTATGGCTTTGTAGTATAGCTTGAAGTCTGGAGTAGTTAGACCTCCATTCTCTTTTTTGGGAGAGGAGGTTTTTTGATATTCGAGGTCTTTTGTTATTCCATATGAACTTTTGTAATTTTTGTTCTATCTCTTTAAAGAATGTCTTTGGAATTTTTAATGGGATTTATTGAATCTGTAGATTGCTTTTGGTAGATGGCCATTTTGATGATGTTAATTCTTCCCATCCATGAGCAAGGAATGTCTTTCCATTTCCTTGTGTCTTCTTGTATCTCTTTTAGTAGCATTTTTTTAAATTAATTTTATTGATTTGTCACAATTGTGCATTAATTGATCCCTCCTCCTCCCTCCATATCCCCCTCTGTATCCCCCTTCCTCCTCCCTCCATATCCCCCCTCTGTATCCCACCTTCAGTCACTCCTCCCATTTTTCTGCAAGTTGTTGTTTGGTTAAGTTGATGTTTAGTTGCGGTTGTTTGGCCTGTTGTTCTCTTCCGATATATGGTGTGTGTGTGGTTTTTTGTTGTTGTTGTTGTTTTATTTTATTTTATATTTTTTTACCCCGGGGCTTTCCCACTTCACTAATATTTGTTAACTATCCTGATCTTTTGTACTCTTCACCTCCCCTCCCTTCTTCCCCCTCCTCCTCTCTCACTCCATGGTTCAGTCCCATTGATTGTTTTCATTTTTTATTTGTTTGATTTTCCCTATATCCCTCATATAAGTTCTTTTAGTAGCGTTTTAAAGTTTTCTTTGTATAGTTCTTTTACGTGTTTTGCTAGGTTTATTCCCAGGTATTTAATTGTTTTTGGTGCGATGGTAAATGGGATGACTTTTTTAATTTCTTTTTCTTCTGCTTGGCTTTTTGCGTATAGGAAGGCTACTGATTTCTGTGTGTTGATTTTATAGCCAGCAACCTTACTGAACTGGTTAATTATTTCAAGGAGTTTTTCTGTGGATTTTTTGGGGTTCTCTACATATAGAATCATATCATCTGCATATAATGATAGTTTCAGTTCCTCTTTTCCTATTTGTATCCCTTTTATATCTTTCTCTTGCCTTATTGTCCTGGCTAGGACTTCCAATACAATGTTAAAAAGTAATGGAGAGAGTGGGCATCCTTGCCTACTTCCAGATCTCAACTGGAATGATTTTAATTTTTCCCCATTTAAGATGATATTTGCTGTAGGTTTGTCATAGATGGCTTTTATTATGTTGAGGTAGGTTCCTTTGATCCCCAATTTTTCAAGGACTTTTATCATAAATGGGTGCTGGACTTTGTCAAATGCTTTCTCTGCATCAATTGATATGATCATATGGTTTTTGTTTTTCTTCTTATTGATATGGTGTTAATTGATTTCCGGATGTTGAACCATCTTTGTCACCCTGGGATAAATCCCACTTGGTCATGTTGAATAATGCTTTTTATGCATCGTTGGATTCGATTTGCTAGTATTTTGTTTAATATTTTTGCATCTGTGTTCATTAGGAAAATTGGTCTAAAGCTTTCTTTCTTTCTTGGTGCTGTCCTTGTTTGGCTTTGGTATGAGTGTGATGTTTGCTTCGTAGAATGTGTTTGGGAGCTTCCCTTCTTTCTCAATTTTTTGGAAGAGTTTTAATAGTATAGGTGTTATTTCCTCTCTGAATGTCATGTAGAATTCATTTGTAAAACCATCTGGTCCTGGGCTTTTTTTTTAGGGAGAGTTTTTAATGACTGCTTCAATTTCACTGCTTGTGATTGGATTGTTTAGACTCTCTATTTCTTCTTCGTTCAATTTTGGGTAGTTGTATTTTTCCAGGAATTTGTCCATCTCATCTAGATTGTTGTATTTGTTTCCATATAGATGTTCATAGTAGTCTCTGATTATCCTCTGAATTTCTTTTGTGTCTGTGGTGATTTCTCCTTTCTCGTTTGTGATTCTATTTATTTGGGTATTTTCTCTTCTTTTCTTTGTGAGCTTTGCAGGGGCTTGTCAATTTTATTTATTTTTTTTCGAAGAACCAGCTCTTAGTTTTGTTGATCTTCTGGATAGTCTTTTTGTTCTCTATGTTATTTATTTCTTCTTTTATTTTATTATTTCTTGTTTTCTTCTGGGCTTTGGCTTTTCTTGTTGTCCTTTTTCTAATTTTTCGAGTTGGGATATGAGGTTTTTTTCTTTGGATATTTTCTTGGTTTTTGATATGGTCCTCTATTGCTATGAACCTTCCTCTTCGATATGCTTTTGCTGAGTCCCAGACATTTTGGAATGTTGTGTCTTCTTTGTCACTTGTTTCGAAGTAGGTTATATTTTCTTCTTTAATTTCTTCCATTACCCATTCTTCGTTTAGTAGTATATAGTTCGGTCTCCATGTATTGGATATTCTTCTTGCTTTCTCTTCATTGTTAATTTCTAGTTTAATGCCTTTATGATCAGAGAAAAAAGTTGGTATAATTTTGATTTTTGTGTATTTGTTCAGGTTTTCCCTGTGTCCTAATATGTGGTCAATTTTAGAGAAGGATCCATGTGCATTTGAAAAGAAGGTGTATTCCCTTTTTGGGGGGTGCAGTGTCCTGTAGATATCTATTAGGTCCATTTGGTCTAGGTCTTCCTTTAAAACTTTTGTGTCCTTGTTTAGCTTTTCTTTTACTGATCTGTCTTTTGGTGAGAGTGGAGTATTAAAGCCTCCTACAACATATGTGTTTTCACCAATATTTGTTTTCAGTTCTGCTAGTAGCTGTCTTATGAATCTTGGTGCTCCCACATTTGGTGAATATATGTTGATAATTGTTAAGTCCTTTTGGTGAGTTGAACCACGTAACATTAGGTAGTGTCCGTCTTTATCCTTTGTCACATTTTTAATTCTGAAATTTGCTGTATCTGCTATAAGAATGGCTACCCCTGCCTTTTTCTTGGGACCATTTGCTTGTAGAATTGTTTTCCATCCTTTCACTTTCAGTCTATGCTTATCTTTAGGGATTAGATGTGTTTCCTGGGGACAGAAGAATGTTGGATTCTCTCTTTTGATCCAGTCTGCAACTCTGCATCTTTGAATTGATGAGTTTAGACCATTGACATTTAGAGTGACTATTGATGTGTGGGGTTCTAGTATTGGTTTTCTAGGGGTCATTTTTGAGGCTCTGCTTTGGTTTCCTTTTATGTACATTCTACTTATTCGTCTGAGAGTTTTGGTCCTGAGGCTTCTTCCAATATTTCTTGGAGTGGGGGTTTGGTGGTTGTAAATTTTTGGAGACTTTGTTTGTCTGAGAAGGTTCTATCAATTAGATTTCTTGCATAGGAATTTTGTTCTTTTCATATAAACATCAACAGCATATTCAACATTTTTGCCCAGGGTAGTTCCCAACTGGTGTTTATGGAGAACTCTTTTAAAGTTCACACACACACACACACACACACACACAATAGAGCAATTCAAATTCTGAATATGCATGTAAAGAAAATGAATTCATCTCAAAAATATATCTGGAACTTTAGACATTGCAGCGTTATTTATCATAGCTAAGATATAAAAATAACCCAAGAGACATCAATGGATGAAGGTTAGAGAATATATGTGACATACATGCAGACAAAAAGAATATTGATCTACATATATGTATATATCATATATATCACATATATGTGTATATCATACTATATAAATATATATTTAGTTATGTAAAATAAAGAAACCCTGCCACTTGCAAAACTGTAGTTGGATTTTAAAGTCATTATCCGCAGCAAAGTTAGTCGAACAGAAAAAAACAATATAATTATTTTATACTTAATGTAGACTTTAAAGTAAAACAAACAGCAAACAGCAAAATCCCAGTCACAGACAACATATTTGTAGTTTCTAGATTCAATGAATAGGAGGGTATGAGAAACAAGTGAAAGTGGATAAAAAAGACAAACTTCTAGATAAGATGAAGGAACCAATACTTGACAAAATTGACTTAATTGTAATACCAGTGTCTACTTCTCTATGAATCAAACCCTCCTGCAATATTTTGTAAGATTTTAAGTCCTTGTCATTTCTGGCAAAATTGGGATAGCAGAAAACTGTGGTCTAGGTAACTGCTGTGAAATAATTGAAAAACATATCCGAAGAAATGTGGTGAAACCACATTTAGACAGTAGACTTGATTTTCTAGCCTTACTTGGTTCACATTTATAATGCTGAGACATCATGAGCAGATTTCCTAGAGTGTATAAATTGCAGCTCCATTTTTACTCTCAGATAGGTATTCCAGTGTATTTGGCAAGAAAAGACATTTCTAGAATGTTTACTTTCATAGTCATTATGAAAATATAGTTATTTTGGTACTAAAACATTTAAAATAAAACTCTAGTATGGCCTGCCTTTTTTTTTTTTTTTTTTTTCGGGTGGTAGAGTGGGGAAGAAGGTATTTATATAATTGCTTTTCATGTGGTCAGAATGTTTCAGATTCAGAAAGTTTTTAGGAAAAAAGGCACTTACTGTGTTCTCTGCTCACTTACCTATGCATAGCAGTGGAATGAGCCAATTCTGAATGCCCCGTGGTACCTTGAACTTCCATTCTCAGCATTTTTCCCTACAAGTGTCTTCTATTTTCCTTTTTAAAAATTTTTATTTACTTGTATATATTTTTCATACATAGTTTTATATCCTAAAGTACTCCCACCACCACATTATCCATGAACCATCATCCTGATCACTTGTGCTCATCCCCTGATTTCACCCTCCCTCCTTCTCCCTGATAATAATTCTGTTATCAGTTTATTAGTTTTAACATTTTCTAGTCCTTTTTTTCCCCATGCAAGCAAATACATCTAGACTACTCCCTTACACTAGGTACACAAAACAACACAACACAAAATGGATAAGAAACTTGGATGCAAGACCTGAAAGCATAAAATACTTAGAAGAAAATATAGGTAAAACACTGCAGAAACTTCTCCCAGGACACATCTATAGAAACAAAAAAAAATGAAGGAAAACATAAAAAGCTAGGATTATACACCAAGTATCTTCCCTTATTATATTGTTGTCTTGGCAATGTCTGAAAGACCAGGACCAGGTCAGCCTCACTTAAAACTGAATCCCTGCACTTAATATGTGATAGACAAGAGATACTGACTACAGTAATCCTTTCATTTCCATAAGTTATAGAAACTTCTCCTGTGCGCCATAGGAATTAATCTCTGAATAAATGTCCTCTGTATATGGAAAAACACAATATGATCAATTATAGCTACATAAAACAAGGGGTATATATATATATATATATATATATATATATATATATATATGTAAGATTTATCTATTAATAAATATCAAGAATGAAGAAAAAATTTCTTGGGCCAAAAATTTTACATTGAGTTAAGAAACTGGCCCTGAGTCATTAATTCTGAGGCAATAATTCTAAAAATCCTAGGTGCAAGAATTTCATACTTTAAAATTTGAGATATTCTGTAATCTCTTGTTGCATATATGCATGGCCAGATCTATTTTTGTTTTATTTACAATTTTCATAAATAAGTCAGAATGGACTTTCTGTTTTGTTTTAGGTTGGGAAATAGTGTCAGGACAATTATTGAAAAGTAATTATTTTCTTGGCTATGTTTTAGCTGGATTCTCTGAGGACAAAATAAAATAATCAAAGTATATGTCCAATAAAAAAAAAACTTTTAAAATATTACAATGTGGCAAAAAATAGTGCATACAGTTTCACTTTTCTGTGAACTAATTTAAACTACTTTAATATAAGATGGTGTTTTAAAGTTATTTATAATGTTGAAGCTGAGTAGTTTAATATTTTCCAGATTTTAAGAAACATTCAGTGCCCCTTTATCTGAGAAAATGCAAATTATTTTTTAAATTGAAGATTATTGTCTGCTATATTTTATCTGAAGTAGAGTAAAAAAGCATAATCAGCTTTATAATAGCAGGCCTAAAAGATTATTTTAATATATTAGGTGAAGCTTTCTGGAAGAAAAAGGAATGAAACACCATAATGTATTATGCAAGGAGAGTAGTTAGTTATTATGCACATATGTAGACACTGCATAATATAGTTTAGAAAATAATAACATGTCTTCAGCTCACAAAAATCTCAAACACCATTGACTTTCCATTTGTCTAATAAACTTCCTCCACCAAAACTCAAATTTACTTCCCCAAGGATGTCAGAGCATTTGCAGGTTAAAGAGCTAAAGAAATTTTAGTAAAATGGAGAAACCAATTCTATGACAGTAGACTATCAAGCAAAGGACCTGTGTCAGAAAAGATCTCAACTTTGGTAGAGTACTTGTACTCATATAAGTACTTGTATGAATGGCAAACATGAGGGAGAGTGGAACAAGATGGAATCATGGAAATCAAAAGCATGTCATTCATGGCCTTGCGGACCAAGGCATGTGGATGTTAGGTTGTAAATATTGAAGGCATTTAAACAAAGTGAAAATGTAGCATGATTACATTTGTTTAGCATTCTTTTAATCATTGCATGAAATTATTGTTGTAGTATTTGCTAGAGTGAAAGAAAGGAGGCCAGTATTATTTTGTAATACTCTGCACATGAGATAATGGATCCCTGCTTATGATGGGAATAGAGATGAAGAGTGATGCAAAATCCACCTATTATATGGGTGCAAATCAAACAGTAGGCACTGACAGTAACTCATACTTAGAGAATAAAAACAAAGGCAATCTCTAAGGTCTGCTTTTATTTACTTTAAAAAAATTATATATAAATTTCACGTCATTGTAATCCCAGGGATTCACCCCCCACCCTCCCCACCATCCCCTTTCCCCCCTGCCCAAAGTTTTGTGCTTCAGTTTGGTGCTTAGCTTGTTTTGACTTTTCCTCATATCTTTTGTTTATTTTTTCCCTATATCACAAAGATCTGCTTTTAAATGAAATCAAAGTTATTTACTGTGATCTAGAAAACTATGGCATAAAAAGAAAGTTTATAGGATTTAATAGTTACAAATTATTTACAAGAGTACATTAACCCAATCTAATGCCTATCAATTTCATGATATAATGCACTGATATCATATTCATAATATGATGCCTAAGTGAATGGCCCGATGCCTATTCTAATTACCTGCTCTAATAACAGAAACAAATTGTTTGGCTGCACTTAGGATCAAGCCCAAATGATCTGTAGAATTTTGTCCTTATCTGGGAGCACTGACTCACTGTGTTCTATGTGAGTGACATACTTCCTATTTGCCATCACGTGGGGTTTTTATTATTCACATTCTTCCCTTGGCTTGGTGTATTTTGCTCTCTTGATAAAATGAGATCTTGAAAAGGATCACTGAGAAGCCCTTGTTCACAGCTCTCTGGGCCATTAGTTCAGAAGGCTTACATAGTGGCTTCTACAGCAGGCTGGCCTCGGAGCGGTCTGCATCAGCAATTCTATGAAGGTTATAGGAACAAAGTGGTCAGCCTTGGGTAAAGTGTTTCAATTTTCACTCACTACTTCTGTATACTTGTTGTTACGGGTGACTGTTTTCCTGCCTATATATCAAGGAAAGAATCCTGGAAACCAGGATTAAATGTTGCATTATAGACTCATTTTCAAATATGGATGTGATGTCTTATCAATATGTACATTTGTTCCTTTTCAAGTAGTCTTGAGACCTAGTGCCTCCGTAGATGTCATCTGCTTTTTCAATACATTTGACTGATTGATCCATATTTTTTACATCTTGCATCCTCTTCTTCATCCCCCTGGTTCTGCATAAAGTCGGATCCTTACAATACCTATCATACAATATCTTTATTTAAGGAAATGTTTCTTATAAAGGTCTCACCAGAATCCCTAATATAGCCTGATTTGTGTGCCATCCAAATTCACGCCAAAACCTTAATCGCTAATTTGTTTCTATCTGGAAATAGGGTCTTTTAAAAAAATACAAAAGTATTTATGATTACACTTTAAATCACAATCTCAGTAAATGGTTTTGGGGATACCTCCCTCGCCCTCAGGTGCCCCCTTCATTCTCATACACCACACTCATTGTTGCTTGCTAGCTTGTGTTAACTCCATTAGTCTCTTTCTTTCCTGTGGCAGTGTTCTTTCATTGGTCAAGGGACTGTGTTCTTGGAACCAGGTGAGCCTTGATGGTACGTTTTCTGTCTTAAGTTTGCGTTGGGCAGCCAGTCTATATTTATTTGTGGTCTGTCCATGCTTTCTCATTGGAGGCTGTCTTCTCTATACCCATCTCTGTTGTTTTGCTGCTTTACCTTATGGTTCTGGCATCCATTTAAGGGGGTCTCGCCACCAGCTAGTGTTGGTGAAGAAGTTTCTCTGTGGATACAGGCATCTGTGAATGGCCATTGTAGATCATCTCCTCTGCTTCAGCGTGCAGCTTTGCTGGGGGTTGATGCCCCCAGTCTTTGGTCTTCCTCTCCTCTTCCATAGTGTAGGGAGGAGCGCCTTGCTCTCCTAGAGGGCTTCCCTGAGAGGAGAGGAGGTCTTGGGTCTTCCAGACCCCGTGAGCACACAGGTACACTTCGTGACATCATGTTTCCATAGCTGCTTCTTCTGTTTCGCATGCACTGGTTCTCTCGATTATCCATCCGCTGTGTCCAGCTCAGGCTTGTAGGCTGGATATTTACCAGGTCCCTGACCCGTTTTATGATGGGGTTTGTGTCATATATGTTCTTGCTCCTTCTGAAGATTAGATGGAGATTGAAATGGAAGGAGCATCCTGTCCCACCCACCCCCACCCACCCATGTACCAGTACCTCCCTGAGTGGGGGCAGGACCCAGATGTCCATGCATGTGCCATCCCAATGCCCCTTTGGGTTGGGGCCTGGGGGCAAATGCCTGGCTGATCTGGGCTGCAGATGGCTGCCCATCTACTGGTGGATGGGGCTAAACCCCCTTCTGGTCCCCCCTCCAGGTTCTCCAGGCTTTGGGGGGCTTACTCCGAGATCTTCTGCACCTTTGCTCCCCTCTGGCTAGGGGTAGTAGGTGCAGAGCCCGGGCTATATTAAGTAGCTGGGCTGAGCTGGCTACCCCAGAATGGGAGCAGCTGGCCTGCCACCCACTGCGCCCTCTGCAATAGAGGACCGCTACCTGACTGAGACCTCTCATCCAGGCGCGCTACCTGGAGGGGATGTGACCCTCCCACCAAACCTGAGGAGGAAGGAGCACATGAAGGGCCACATGAAGCAGCTGGGCTGAGCCGGCTACCCAGAAACAGGAGCAACTGTCCTGCACCCCACTGTGCCTTCTGCTGGAAATAGCGTCTTTTTCAAGTTTATTTTTTTTTATATTTTCAAAAAAAATTTAAATTTATTTATATATATTTCATCTTTATAAGGTAGAGTTAACTAATATCTTGGGACCATAATACAATAGGACTTGTGACCCCATTGAGATGTGGATGGGTGAGAGAGAGAACAAAAGAATGAGAGAGACAAACAGAGTCAGAGAGAGACAGAGAGAGAGATTTATCTCTAAGTATACACTTACTAAGGAAAGGAGTGAATAATGTGAGGCTATGCAAGTCAGGAAGAGAGTTTATACTAGGAACTGAATCTACCACCCTTTGATCTTAGACTCTCCAACCTCTGGACTATGAGAAATAAGTTTCCATTATCTAACCCTCCTATTCTGTGATTTTTTTTTTTTTTAACAGACTGGGCACACATAGTTATTCTGTAACAGCATTTTTACTTACCTCCATAATCTCCAATTATCCTGTATCACTAAGGTCTGAAGCATACTTCAGAATAAATTATTTCATATTCTCAGATTATTTCCATCTTTCAATACTAAATGCTGTCATATATGCTCGCTTTTTATCTGAAATGCTATGCATCCATTTTCTCTGCTATATATGTTGGTTATAATGACAAAATTCATGTCTCAGTGACACACACTTTGACATTCAATACAAATGTTTATTAATAGATTTTCTCTAAATTCTTAAATGCAATTTCGCTCCCTCTCTATTTCTCTATATGTGAATGTATATATATATATATATATATATATATATATATATATTTCTGTGTGAATTATTTCACTTCTATATTCCCTATGTAAATAGAAGTTATGTGAGGACTAAGATACTCTTTCGGTATTATTTCAATATATAGGGAAAGACAGACAGAGCAGGAGATGGATTATCTATCCATCTATCCATTTATCTATCTGATAAATAGATAGACAGATAGATAGCATTATGAGAGGTACTGTGAAATAGCTGATAATATGCCAATGTTTTGCTTCAAAAATCTCTGGTGTGACTATGTGTCACAAAACTTCCCTGTAAAAGAGCAAAGTAAGTTGAAAAGAAAAATGTAGGCAATATTATGCAGGGACTCTCTGAAACCACAGACATTGTATCATGATTATGAACTTAAGTAGCTGAAAGTCATTTGTAGTCTTAATATGCATGGATGATATAATAAAGGACATGATGAACATGGGCCTCAAACTATGTCTGAGCAAAAGATAATGGTGACATTTGTCTAAATGCTGCATATATTCAACACATTTTGACAGATTTTATTAATGCAAATGATTTTCAGAGATTCAGTGTTCAGTTTCAGAGATAAAAAATGTAAATTTTCATTTCTCTAGTTGAATTACATTTCCCTCATGCTATGTTAGCACTAATTTTAAAAGGAATTCGTGCAATATGTATATCTCTATTTTTGTGGTGATATTCTCTTCTGAAATTTAGACTATTAGCTTCAGAACAAAAATATGCAACATAAAAATATGTACTAAACACTCACTGAACATAAGAAATACATCAAAGACATCCTCTTTTCTCTGTGCAATGATGTTTAACTCCAAAGTTAGTTAATGTCATTTCCTAATTAAGCAAAATCAACTGTGAGAAAATTAAACAGATTGATTCACAATTAACACTTACGCAAGCTCTCCTCTATATAGTCTTGTGCTTTGAGTCATTGGAAAAATTTTCATTGTTTTGCTTCCTTACTTTTAGAAGAATGTGTTCATAATCATGAATGAGCTTATATTTATAGTACTTAGATACACCAACTGATTCCTATTTATATATGCATATTTGGAATTTTAAATATTACTCATAAATATGGCATGTAAATGTCTATTATACGTTGTTTAGCTTTTTTTTTTTCCCTGTAGATAGGCAGTGCTATCAAATGCAGATTTGCTTTTAGAAGTATGAATTTGAGAGGAAATTTAACAATGGGAATAATAAAAAAGTGACTATAATTTGATAGAATTAAATATATTCATCACAAACCAGGTGGGCCACAGAAGTTGGGAGGCAAATGATATTATGACCAATTTAAGCTTTTTTCATATTGCAAATTATTTTCTGTCTAAATTTTGTTGCATAATAGGATTGCATATTACAATTAGCATGTATCAAAACAAGGTTTTGTTTATCAGCCTTCATTATATATTCTGTAGAATAAATATACAGCACACACTGTGCACACACATCCATTATTAAATCTAGACATATAAATCATTTTGCATATCTAAATATATTTTACATACATAATTATCCTGAAGTCTATATATTTAAATGAACACATGCTCAATAAACTTTGATTATATCTAGACTTTATAAACAGTGTTATTGAATTTTAAACAAATATGAAACTAAAACTTCCTTTTTTATGGCGTATTGCTAAGTTCATCTCTCATGATACAGAATTCTTTCTTCTGTCTTACTACATGATTCTTTCTAGAAGTCAATGCTGAAAAAAGAATTATATTTTAAAAATATGAACTTACAAAAGTTTGGAGCAATAAAATAACCTTATCTCTTTAATATAAAAATCAATCACCTTTGTAGAAAATCAAAAATAAAAGGTGTTAGGCCTTCTCTCATCAAATCTTACAGCCAAGTTGTTTGTTTACTGGTTAGTTTTAGTGCTTAATTTTTCAAATAGCCAGGAAGTGGGAACTTAAAACACTTATTTCATGGATATTATATCGCAACCCATATTAGTAGAAGTAAAACCAATACCTAAGATGCTATGGAACATTGCATAGATGGTTACAGAGATTTGCACCATGCTCAATATTTGTTTCTTTATAATTTTCTCATTTAAGATGCAGCATGTATCATTCTTTGGACTTGATATTATCTCTCAAATATTTCGATCTTCCACTCTATATTTTGAGAGTCATGTGATAGGGTCATCTGTCCTAAAATGGCATAATGGTATAGATTTTAATATTTCCCTGTAAATTCATCTCCATCAAATAAAGAAATCACTGTATTTGGCTTCAGAGATTAAATTTGCTTTATGCCTACAGAATTGGCTTTCATTTAGTTAATAGTTCTAAAATAGTTGAGAGCTTAGTTACAGTTAAACTTGTATGCACATTAAATCATTTTATCTTCTCAATAATCCTTGTGACATATGAGTATATATTGTGATTTTTGTGCTAAATAAAGCAAGTTCAATTTGAGAATAATAAGATAAACTCCTTGAGGTCACTGATACTTAGTAAGTAGCAAAGGGCTAAACTGAAATGGAGGTTTTCAGGTTCCCAATTCTCTACTTTTTAATGTTAGATAACCCGACATAGTAAATATAATAGAAGTACAGAGATCTCTTTCCTACTTTTACTTCAAAAGTTCATTACAATTCTCTATGGAATGGCACATAGGTATTTTAGCAGCTCTGTGTATCATCAGGGTAAAAACTTTTTGCCTATTACTGAACATCAACTGAAAGACAAATAAAAAGACACAAAAAACAAAAAGACAAACAAAAAGACAAAACAATGTTGTCAAAACAAGATTTTCTCTAATTTTAAAGATGTCAAAACAAGCTAAGCACCAAACTGAAGTGCACAACTTTAAGCAGGAGGGAAGGGAGGAGGGAGAATGGAGGGGAGGGTGGGGGAGGGTAAATCCCTGGGATTACAATGTTGTGAAATTTATATATAAATAAATAAATTTTTAAAAATGATATAAAATTAGAAAAAGTCTTACAGATGATTCATTATGCTTAAAGAACTCAATTGAACTTTAAAATATATTAATATATCTTTTTTCTCTTCCACATCACACATCATTTTTTATACTCCTTGCCTCTATTTTAATGCAGATTTTCTAGTCTAGGATAACTTTATTAATTATTGAAAATTGTTATTCAAAATATACATATATATAATAGCGAAATGTTTAACTTTATTTTATTTTTATATGTAAAAAAAATGCTACAAATAATGGAAATATGTTTTTAGCTTTCAGCCTAGCTACATCATTTACTGATTAATCAGAAATTCGAACAGCAGTTATCTAGATCTGCAAACTGATTTTTAATCTTGAAAAAAAATTTTCAAGAATACAACATCAAGCTCTCTGGTGGTTTGGTGGTCAGAATTCGGCACTCTCATAAATACATCTACTTAAATTATGTGTGACATTTGAGTGCAATTAATTATTTAACCATTAATCTGTGTGTCAATGATTGCATTGACTATATTGAGCTAAAACCCACCCAGAATTATAAGCTTGAGGAGTTTTTTAAACATATCAAAGAAACAAGTTTGTTTTACAAACTCTGATGTTTTTTATTTTTTTTAACAAATATTTGCTAAGCATAAATGAAAGTTCATGTAAAACATTTCTCCATAGTAATTTTGAAGAGCATGCCCGGTAGTGAAAATAATGGCCACCAACATTATCCTTCCAGATAAAAACATCTTAAAGAGACAAAATATTTACAATAATTAAGTCAATAAGCTTTAAAAGGAATTTCCATATAATGTCTCTACTCTCAGTCTGTACAAAAGCATCATGTAAAGCAATTAAGCTCTGGGTTTTATGAAATAGAAGATTCATGCTCTATACTATTCTGATTCCATCTAAGGAAGATTGTCCCAAACCAGAAAAAATAGTGGCCCCGCCGTCCTTCCAGCTTTCTTACGTGCTGCCTTTCCTAAGATTTCCTAGGTAAAGAATGAAGTGTGTTTTCAGTTGTATTCCCTGAAAAAGAACCAAAATTCAGTGAGTGTTGTGAACTAATTACAAATCATAAAATAAAAAACTAATTCAGGACTAGGTAAAGACATATTTATGAATTAAAGTTCACTGCTAACTCTACCCGGAAGGAGGCTTCAAGGAGTCCTCAATGGTAAACATTCCCTCAAAGATTTGTGATACAGGAAGAATTGCAATTAGGCCTCACAGATACTGAACCAGAGTGATAAAAAGCATAAAATCTATGGGCAGATGGATGTGGATACTTATGTGTACATATCTAAAATGATATGTGGATAATTTAGGCTGTATGTTAAGAAAGGATGACAGTTAAAATGATGGAACTATTTCTAACCTAGGGCAAGGGGAGTTTTGTTGTAGGGCATGGTGAAGAGTGAATTTGTAATAAACCAAAGCCAGACAATTCTGCAGTCTTATCCATGAATGGACAAGCCACAAAATGCGAGTAATAAGGCAATAGCAATTTGCTCATTTTATTCCAAAAACTATCAAGGAGAATTAAAGGGGCAAGAGATTAGCTGAGATGTAATTGGTTCTGGGAACAAAAGCAATAGAACTTCATGAAGCAAAGAGCACTTATGATTTGGGTGAAGTGGGGCACTCACCCAGAATAAAAGCCTTGCTAAATCAACCCTGGTTAAATCTTAAACTCATGAAATACCCACAGTTAAAAGGAAGGGTGTTAATGGCCAAAAACATTTAGCCTAACCTTCTCATGACCACAGGTAAAAGGAGAAAAAGTGTTTATGTTTATATGAAACTACCATGGACAGGGTGAAGAGGAACAGAGAATTTCACATACTATTTATTAATTTTACTGGTAAGATTTAGTCACATGAATCATTCTAACTCCAGAAAATGCTGGAAAAATACTGATATTCCAGTATGAATTTCAAAAAACTCAAGATAATGAATAATTTGGCATATAAAGTTCTCAAAACAATACATTCAATAGTCTTTGCCAATGTGACTTCTTAATTATTTTAAGTTAATAAGAAGACAACAAAGTTGATCTTGAATTTTGACACTATGGATTAAACCTTTCCTTCTAGAAAGTCAGGTTTTCAAAAAAAATATTTTTACTGAACATTTTAAGTTGATGCTACTGGAAAGTAAAAGTTGGAAGTAGAGTATCAAAAAAAATAATAATGTTGCACTAGAGAGTCATGCTTGTCCTGGAAGAGTGTTTGCCACACATTCTAGCTCTAATCAAGAATATATCAAAGAAGATGGGGAGCCCTTTTGAATTGCATACAGACTTAAGAGCTGTGATAGGAAGGATGTACAGAAATACCCTCCCAGTTTAGGGCCACTGATACACTGAAAAATATGTCAATGGTCAGGCAGATGGGGAACTTCCTAGTCAAAGTTGTGGAACACATTCCACACAAATTTCCAGGCATACAGAGTTCCTTCTTGCTTAATTATTAGCTGGGAATATACTGGGAGAGCATAATTTTGGTAGTGATGCTACCATAAGTTACTGTTCCCATCCTCACAACAATCCTATAATGTAAGTATTGTCATTCTGTATATAGTCAGTAAATATATGTGCATGCCTTTGGGTGCTAAGGAACTGCACCCATTCCCAGAAGTTCTGGGAATACCACAATGCAGAGAAAAGAAATCCACCACCTTAATGAATTTGTTTTCCTATGACTGCAAATTCCATTAGCTTCTATTTTCTTTTTCTTGTTCTCTTTTTCAGTCTTCCTTTTTTCCCACCCCCATACTTATATACATATACACACAAACACAAAAATGTTCCTTTGACAATTGAAATTGCACAGTTGAATTATTGTGATGATAAAAATCTCAGAACACTACAGTGTGGAAAACAATATGTGGGAAAGATGTCAAAAATATCCATCAGCCTTGTCACTTGTCACATTTTTTATAAATGAAGATCTCTGAATTATTTCTAATTCAACTAGTCATCTTTTCCCAAACACCTGGTTAATCTTCATAATTTTAACTTGTTTTTCTATAAAAATATTCTTTGAAATGAAGCAAAGCCTGAAAGTGATAAAGTGTTATGATACAAACATAACTTCTTCAATTCCATATTTTGCATATCATTTAATGCAAACAGTAACATTCTGTTCTTTTTTTCAAGTAGGCATAATAGCAACAGTAATTATTACTATGTGGTCATTGCTTTTTATATTAGTGCATGAGGAAATTTCATTTTTATATTAGTGCATGAGGAAAATGATTTCAGGCTCTGTCTTTTAACATCATTAGTTTCCTTATCTACATTTGCCTACCTCTCTCTACTTCATTTTACTAAATTGGCTATGGTCAATTTAAGAATACTGCTTTTTCTGAAGTACTACTTACTATATAGTAAGTACTACTTACTATATAGTAAGTTTGGGTAGTAAGTTTGAGTTAGTGATTTAAATTGTTCCTTTTTTTCAAATGACTTTTTTATAATACATAGTCTAATTCTATCCAATATTAAATAAAATGCTTTACAAAATTGTGAGATAAGAGAATCAAACACGATAGTGATCTCATTAGTAATATACAGCCTTCTCTGAGAGATTAATGAAAGTTTTGTTTTTTTACTATATAAATACTCTATTTACAGGTATGTTTTCATATTCAGATCTACCCTTCTTTCTGGTCACTGATTTTTGCTCACACTGTATAAATGAGTATACAAAGGAGTAGAGATGATATGAAAACCAGTCATAGTCATAGTAGATGGGTACTGACTCACAACAGTATCTGTCTCAAAGTTCTCTCACTCACTGGTTTATAAACATTAAATCTATGGGCAACTTACTAGAGTTTTGAGACATGTGCTTCCATCTTGTGAATTTTTACTTTTAAATTGTGAGTTAATAGCCATATTCAATAGCATGAAGCATAATAGCAGAAGCAGAGAAATGATATTATTTGAGTGTATCAACAGGAATTGAATCTGTGAAAATGAATGAAGTTACATGAAAACACATTTTAATTAAGAATAAAGGTGGTCTATTCTGAAATATAGGTATAAAATGATCCAGTGGTAAGAAAAGGAATACAAGCCTGCATATAACTGAGAGAATCAGAGTGCCAAGAGGAAATCAGATCAATGTGGAATGTCAGAAACCAAAGAGACTATTTTTGAGAAGAAAATAGTAAATTGCATCAAAGGCTGGTAGGAAAAAAAATGAAAACTTCTATTGCATTAAGTCAATATGAGTACACGTTGAACTTACCAACGTACTCAGGGGAAAGAATGGAACTGGAGGTTTTAAGTGAACTGAGCTAGTCTGAAATAACCATTGCAGAGAGCAGGAACACAAGTTAACTGGATGTACAGTTTCGGGTAATTTAGTGGGGAAAGCATTTGGGCTAGTGATATAAATTTATTCATTAATTCAAAATGCATTTATCAAATAATACCTATGAGGAAAACACAGTTATGGGTGGCTAGACCCATTTGGGTATAAAAACAAATAACATTCCTGTTTTCTCTGAAATTAAGACTTAGTAGAGTATCCAATAAATGATGAATGCCTGCTAAAACATGTAACATAAAAGGTTGAAAGGCATTATTTAAAGGAAAGTGATCAGATTTCAGAAGATTAGAGTTTTAGAGGTGAGAGGAAGTTGTAAATCATTTGAATGATATTTGAGTAACAATATTGCCTAGAAGTTGCAAGAATTAGTTGTGTGCAACACTATGGGAACAACACTCTTGACAGGAACAGCCAGTGCAAGCTCCCTGAGGTGTCAGGCAGCTGTGATTGCACCCCATAGCAAGAGAGATGAGGTTAGAAAAACATGGGGATAGACTGTGAGAAGACAGGATACAGATGAATATGAAGATTCTTGGATGAATTTCGCCTTGTTGAGTGAAAGAAGAGCCTTCATATTGGTAACATTTCACTCTAGTCACTACTTCTTTATCTAGTATTGTTCTGTTTTGTGGATTATATGCACCGAGAGTTGGTTTCACAATTGGTTTTGACAGTTACTACAAAAAGACACAGCAACAAAAGAATCTGACTTTTAGAAGTCTTATGAAAATGCAACACCATATGTTCTCTGTTTGATAATGAACACAGAGAAGAAAAATCTAGGTAGCTGTATTAGAAGAAAGAAGAGGGAAATAGACTAAGGAGTTGATGAGGATATTTGCATTTCTTCTCCCTGATAACAAAGATAAATGTGTTGAATCTGGACCCATAATTTGAGACCTTTTTAGTATCATGCTATCCTGAATTTCCTTACTTTAGTCATTCTCATTTTCAGAATTAAAGCATTACTTCAAGATTCTGGGACAAAGAGGGGAAAAACATAATTCTGAACCAAAAGTGTTTTAACACAGAATGATGCTTTAGTTAACATGTTTCAAAAACGGGAGGGTGGGGGTGGGGGGGGGGGGAGGGGGGGGGGAAGCATGTTTCAAAATTAAATTTACTATTACACCTTTGAATTCTGGTTTGAAATAAGTATATATTTTTCCCTACTGGACATTTATCCATTCAGTCAAGAAAAGTAACTAACTGAAGAGAACACTTATTTATCTACTATGTACAAAAGATCAAGATACATTTAAGGGGACCTTGCCTTTAAAACACAATCCCAGCTGGACCGGGCGGGGAGGGGAGGTGGTGGGTGACCCCCAGGGACTGAAATGATGTGATATATATAAATAAATTTAGAAAATTAAAATAAATAAATAAAACACAATCCAGTGATACCAGCCTCTCCCATCTGAATACTGCAGGTATAATATAATGTATAGCCAAATAAAACAAATATATCAAGATATGGGGTACATTAAAAGTATTGGAAACTACTTCTAAGAGGATACAGTATTAGATGAAATGCTTCTAAGTGACATATGATTGTTCAGAATATATGATTAGAAAATCCATCTTTCAAAACTGTACATCAAAGGCAAATCGATATGACAGCAATCTCATTCTTTTCACTTTGATTCTGGGTAAATATTAGCTAAAATAGAGAAGTGAGAACTATGATAATGTGTTACTTGTAATATATTGTGTTGGAATATACAGATACAACATATGTTAAGAATAAAATCAAGCTGATCTACAGAATTCTGTTGGGGTTATTACAAATCAACTGAAGTGTATTTGTGATTGTTTCTTTAGAAAGAGAAGAATTGCATTTCTGTACCTCAGTCTTGTCTAATTTTGAACTGATTGGATAGTACTTTATAAGAAAGGCAAGCACCTTATAAGAAAAGAAAGTACTTTATAAGAAAGGCAAAATTATGTGATTTTTCTCTTCAAATTATATTTGTGTTTTTACCACATTTGCTTTCCATGTCTAAGCAAAGTATTTTTCCTTGTATGTGTCAGACACTCACTTTGTGAGGCCTCTCAGTGAAACACTGGACTTTCAATGAAGTTATTCTTTTGAAACACTTTAAAGTCAACAAAGTCTATTTCAAACCTCAATCTCAATTACAGTGTTCATTCTAAAATAGTCAGCCTGACTTACATTATATAATTGACTCATGACTCAATAAAATGTTTAGCTTCTAGACAAGTAGACCTGTAGAAGATTTATTTTTGGTGTTAATGATTAACTTTTAAAACCATTTCAGTTACTTCATTAATGTAGAGAAATGTGAAAAATAATCATATTGTAATTAATATTCAAGATTGATTCAGTTTTAAGACCACTGATTTGTTTCTGAACTCACACATTATTCACATACACACTTGAAGAAAATGTGAAGATTACAGTTCTTATTTTGCACATATTATATATACATGTATTATATGGGAGCCCATCTCAGAGATAAGAAACTTGTAATTTAAACCTTTTACAAGTTAAGCTCTTTGCCCCCCGCAGGAGGAACAAACTGGGAGCTAACCTGAGAAATCAGGGGAACCCTAACGGCGTAGCTCCCCAGACCCCAGGTGTAGGAGTGCTGAAGTCATGAACTGCATCATAATTAAGAAAAATATGGGGGCCCAGTCGTCAGATTCTTTATTTAATTAAATTCTCTGTAAAAAATCATTGGAACACTAGTAAGAGCTCGAGGCAAGGAAAACTTGATAAACTAGATAAGCTTTACAGCCAAGGAATAACCTTGAGTAACCTGTAACCAACTTAGTTTTCATAATTCCCTAAAAACGATTGCTTAAGGAATGTTTAGTAGTATCTAATGATAATCTATTTTCTGTTAAGATATTGATTTCTGTCTTCCATGATATTGCCCTCACGCGCTCATGATATTGCCCTCATGCGCTCATAAAATTGCCCTCACGCGCTCATTCCTGTCTCTCACTGAAATAATGCCCTCACATACTCATAAAATGCCTCTCTCCTCATGAAATGTTAAAGTAACTCATTTAAACAATATAAAAGCGGCCTAAAAATCTAAAATAAAGCAGCAGATTCCACTGCTCACTAAGTTCGTGTCTGTGATCATCATTCGCCTGCCTAAGTTTTTCCTGTCCATCTAAAGCCTGGTACTTAGCGGTCTCTTCCTGGCACGGCTGGCCCGTGACAGTACTACCCTGAAAATGTTATATATTATAGAAGGTAAGGATTAATCTTAAATTTATAGAAATAAATCTTATTATTTGACAGAATGATCCCCTAATACCCATATATAGTTCCAACACAGGGTCATTAAAATAAAAAATATTTTTTAGGCATATATACACTAAATCAAGGTTTAAACCCTGGGGATTACAATGTTGTGAAATTTATATATAAATAAAAAAGAAAAAAATTTAAAAAAATCATTATATCATTTTTGAAAGTACAATTTATAACACTGAAAACAAGATCAGTCAGTTAACTGTCAGTTATGAATGTGTTTCAATCATTTTTCTACTTAATAAATGTGTACTTCTATTTGCATTCATTTGAATATGTATCCATTTGAATTAGTTTACCTTTTACTGAGTGTGTACATATATATTATATGTATATAATATGCATATAATATATATTATAATATATATATTTACACACTCAGTAAAAGATAAGCTAATTATAAAATAAATTAATAAACTATATATGTATTTTTTTCTTACATTGCTGTCTGTATACCCCAAAGTTCTCCCACCATCATGTCACTGGTGAACAATTATCCTAGTCATTCATGCTCATGCATTCCCTGATTTTGCCACCCATTCCTTTACCTCCCTTGCTGTATGCTTTAGTTCAGTTATTAGTTTGTTAATTTTAACTTTTTCTTATCCTTTGTCTGATTTCCATATATCACACATTTAAGTGGCACCACTCGGTATTTATCTCTTTCTTTCTGGCTTATTTGAACTAACATGATTCCTTCTAGCTCCATCGGTGTCTTTGCAAGTGACATGTGCTTTCCATTTTTAATTGCTGAATAATTGTGTATATCAGAGATCAAAATTTAATTATGTATATCAGAGATCAAATTTTAATTAGAAAATCTAATCATATGAAAATTTACATTGCATTAGTTTCTTCAATTGCAGTTAATGTTGTCTCACAGGCTAATGGAATGTTTTATTTCTGAGGTATTTCTAAGGTAACAAAGATGTGAAATATTATGGTTAAATCTTACATAATATTGTGTTTTATATAGTCACCTATACAACTCTAAAATCATTTATTTGCACTTTCCTAAAATTAATTTTACATGAACTTATTACATATATTTAAACAGACAACTTAGAACTAGTTGGTTTTTAATGGGTCTGATTTTTAATTACCTAACAGGAAGAATATGGAGAAGAAACAAAAAAAATAAACTAGCTATCCTTTATCAATACATATTTTGTGTTTTGTTAAGGAATATAGATGAACAATGAATATGTCATTGCTAAAATACAAGTTTCTGAACAATTTTATGGAAATTTGTGTATGGAACTATTATTGTCTGATTTGCAACAGAGAGAATCGCTCTATTCTTTCAGTACAGATAACTTCCCTTAAATTTTTTGTCACTAAAAATGATCACATTTGATTGTTTTTTAACTTATGACAGAAACTATAATTAATGATTATATTTTCTTTAATGAAGTGTTAAGGAAAATATTGAAAATACAATAGTTCAGTGAAAAATGTTTAGGATAATTTTCATGTTGTAGTTATTGAGTATATGAAATGTTAAATGAATGAAAATATTTGTTATACTTTTTATATATGTATAATTATTTCTATAAATTATAAATAATTTTTTTAAACATTAATAATGTTTCATGAAGAAAAATACCTACCAAATTCAAATTGGATTCAGTTATATGGACTAGAAATCATCTAAAATCTCTTAAACTAGGAAATATTAATTTTTCTTGTGTAAAAAAAAGCCAGAGATAGGTGTTCTGGTCTGATAAAAAAATACTCTAATACTCCAAAATAGCATCAAAAATGAAATTTTAATTTCCCAGTCCACCAATTTTAAACATCCTGAATATTTCTCTCTCAAAAAAGTGACTCCTGTGCATATAGTTATTATATCAACAGCAAGACAGGGGAAAAAAATGAAGGAAGATATGGGAATATTTAAAGAAAACAACAAATATGTGCATACATTAGTTTATCCATTTTAAAAAGTTTTCCTATAAACCTGAAATATTGCTTCCATGTTCATGTTATTAGCCAAAATGTAATCCCCAATCTATCCTAGGTCTCAGGCATTATAGGAAGGTGCGTTACAACCTTCACATACTACTTACACACTGGTAGAATGTCTATTTATATAAAGGATTTATTAATAAGAAGAAAAGGAAATAGTGGATAAGCCACTAACAGTGACTGCTACCCTCATAGTCAACTTTACAGTCAGATCCCAAAAGGCTAACTTGGAAATTGCTAAAGAGATTGCTGAAAATAGTTGTTCAAGCATCTGCCGTGGGATTAAAGATAGCATCTCACTGTCATTTAATGCATTGTAGTAATCATTTACTAATAGCAATATCTATTAAACATGGAAAATTTATAGAGTGCATAGTAATTTTTACTCCCTATCTTCTAGTTATATATGGTGAACAAGCTATTTAACCTTGCTTAGCCTTATTCATTTATAAAATGGGAGAAACTTCAAAATGAGTATATTATTTTTTATAGACAGATACAAAAAATCATCATATTTCTTTCCATGTTTTTCAAAATGTGTATAGTCAATAGTTTTTCAATGATTGAATAAAATACACAAGAAAAGAAGTGTTAAGGAAATTGACAAATTAAATTGCCTTCCATCCTTTTTCTAATAACATAAGCAAACAATTCTGAATAAACAATCTGTTGATTGAAGAACTGCTCTAAGTTTTATTGTAAAATGAATTAGTATTCAATAGAACATAAATATACTTTGAATAACTAAGAAAAGAAGAAAAATTATTTACATATTGGCCAGTGTGTGTGTGTGTGTGTGTGTGTGTGTGTGTGTGTGTGTGTGTGTGTGTACAAGTACAATACGGAAATTTGTTTGAATTATTCCGACCTAAACTTGAAGAGTGAATATAATCATCTTGAATTCTTCAATATGGCAGAAATGGAGGTCCCTCCTGATTACAGTAATATCCTCATTCAGTTAAACTATTACACAACGAATAGAGATTTGAATTAGCAATAATTATGTCCACCAAATGATCATATTGGTAAACTGATTTTGAGATCCTATTATATGAAGCTAAAGGTCTAGTCTACCCTTTGTCTTTGGTCTAAATTAACATGGTAAAAGCCCCTACCAGTACTTAATCCTCCTGAGCTGAGATTTACACAAACCCTAGTCTTGCAGAAATCATCTGATCTCAGGCAGATCCCAGTCTCAGTAGTGTATGTGGCATTTGTGAAACACACATAGATGTTGACTCAGGCTATCGAAAATAAGAATAAAAGAACAAAAGAACATTAAGCCTAAGAAGCAGCAGAAGGCAGGAATTTAACCATGAATAAACTTTGGTAATAAAAGCAAAAGAACAGATTGGTTGCAACCACAATGAAGATAAGAATGTAACACAAGCAATCGGAAGGAGATAACAGCCAGATTTTAGTCGTGAATATTTTTTAGACTTTACTTTTGCTATTTTATTTCTCACAACTGTCACTATTATCCCCCAGTTTATGTAAAAGAAGTTATTTTACCCTAGGTCATCTCTCCACATCCAGACAATTTAATTCCATTATCTGTGTTTTTAAATGGCTTTCTAGGTTATACCTACATAAAATAAAAAATAAAAAAAAATAATTAAGCAAAAGTTTTAAACTAAAGATAGTTTTATTTCTTTGAGAAAAATCTTGATAGATTGGCACATCCATGTTTATGACTAGAAAATTCCATATCACGCAGGCACCTGTAGGTGAGGGTAACAGTTTCAAAGAGATGCATCTAACTGATACTATTCACTAATAGTAAGATTTATCATAGACATTATGAAGAACATTTAATGGCTAGAGTACTCTTAGAGGCATGTTCTGGAAATTTATGATTCGGGTTACTGCAGTTCTTCCCAGATCAAATCATATTTCTTGTGAAAGTGGTGTAGTGTTAACTGATAAAACATCACACCTGAAGGTAGAGCTCATTGGGATTGTATTCTGAGTTGAAAAAAAAAAAGTCAATTTTTTACTCTCAGACTCATGTTTCAAGTAACATACTATTAGAGACAATGGATATGTTAGCCTTTTTTTTATAAAGAGTATTTGTGTTTAATTTATTGTGTGTAATGTTTTAAAATGTCTTCCATTTTAAATGAGATTCATACTACTTGTTTACAACACAGTATTGGTTTCAGGTCTATAACTTCTCACTTCAACAGCTACAAGAGATCAAACCATATCCACCACTAAGTATCTAAGTATCTAATAACTGCTCAACACCATGCAACTGAAACCTCTCTTCCACCTCCTCTTCAACTTTAATAAGCACCATTGTCTTTTCAGAGTCTAAGGGCTTGCTTTGGTTTGGGTTCTGTTTGCTTGTTTTTTGTTTGTTTATGTTGAAAAAAGTGAAATTATATGGCATTTGTCTTTTTATGCTTGCCTTGTATCACCTAGCATAATCTCTTCAAGGTCCACCTTGTAAATGGTAAGATTTCTTTCTCTTCATTTTATTTTTTGATGTTTAAGGATTTTTTTCTTGTATTTTTGTCTCTACACAATACATTTCTCAATAATTATCAATAAGCCAAAATGTGTTTTTAACCCCACTAACCTCCCCAATATTTTTTCTTATATTGTTGTAATCTCATAGTTTTCCCACCACCACATCACCTGTGAACTATCACCACATGGTTGTGTTCATCTCCCCCTGTATTATCCCTACTGCCTCCCCTTCTTCCCTGTATGCATCTGTTCTATTGTCAGCTTGCTAATTTTAACTTTTCCTTGATCTTTTGTTTGGTTTCTCTGTGTTCACATGTAAATGATACCATTTGATGTTTATCCTTTTCCTTCTTAATGGCATTTGTTTGTCTTTTTTCATCACTATTACTCCAGATTAAATAAAGGGGAACTTAAATTTTTTTCTTTCCTCTTTTATTGACTGTGTTCTGTGCTACACTATGCATGTTGTTATTCTTATTTGCTTTTATTGTGTTTTGCTTTTGCTGTGTGTTAAGTATATGCAGTACACAGGTATGTGCTGTATGTATAGAGCTTATATAATTAAATGCATAATGTCAGAAAGGATGAAAATTAATAGTTAAGCAGGAGAGTAAAGAGAAAATAAGGACAAAATTTATATCCTCATGTTAAATTCTCTTTGTCTCTCCTTTCCACGTACTTCTTGATCTTAAGTGAAAAGCCTCAAATCTACTGATTGAAAGAGTTCAAAAATATAGTCTTTTTTAAAACTCAATTTTTTATAATAGTTTTCCTGCTAAGCAAATATATACACCACCCCAAAGTCATTTCGTAATGTGTAGTAATTTAAAAATCTTGTCTCAAAATTGAAAATGATACTGTGAAGTGTAAGATCACTGTAGATATTATGAGAATATCTAAGCAATCAGATAAATTACATATTACATATAATTGATTAAAGTGGATTTTTATACTTTATTTGATTTAATTACTTAGTATAAACACAAACAATTATTAAATGTATTCATATTATTTGACACTTTCTCGAAAGGGAGGGAGGAAAGGAGGGAGGAACAGGGAATGCAGAAAGGAGAAAGAGTGAGAAAGAGCAAGAGATATTCCCATAAAATAATAAAATACAGTTTTACTCATTGAAACAACTATAAACAACTCTTTATTGTGCATAAAAGTAGGGAGCTTAGACTCCTCTTTCTGTATTCAAGTGACATACTTCTAGTTATGCCATGGCATTTCTAGCTATTTATCACATAGTTTTCCAGGGAGAAATATCATTTTTAGTCTTATCTATCATCATTTACTTCACATCTATATAATGTATAGTAGACTATTTATGAGTGAGATAAATTATACTGCAGTTTTAATTTTTCATGTTTACTACTCTCACTTGTGACATAGAAAATGAAGAGATTTAAAATCCATTTTCAGCATGTAACTATAATTTTATAAAATTTTATGTTCTATAATATATAATGTGTGATAAAAGCCATGAAGTGCAGAAAACAGTCATTGTTATTGCCTCTTCATGTCCACAAGTTTTGAACCTTTTAAATAGTGCCAAATGTGGAAAGAAATAACTTTCTTTTATGTTTAAAAGTCTTCCAAACATATGCAGTAAAATTTAAAATAAAAGTGTTTCATTTATTTAGCTGTCAGAATTTATGAATTTTGTTTCTACTTCTCAACTTTTGATTTGTGATAAATTGGTAAGGTAGTTTAATATCCTAAGGTTCATCTCCACATTCTCTAGGAATAAAGAGGAAAATAATATTAATGATGTTAAACAAAACAGTATTTATAATATAGTATATATGTGTAAATAGTTCAGATGCAAAAGATTATTATAATTATTTATTATCAAACAATACCATTTCATTTGATTTATATTGTTCTCCATACACATACCCAAGTCTGCAAATAAAGCTCATGTCTACTAATTTTACTCCATTATATTTTTTCTTGTTGTTAATGAAGCTTGAAATTGATGTGGTCCTTTCTAATTCCAGCATTCATCTATTTTAGTTCCTGGTATCTTTTGATGATACTGATTTTTTCTTTATATAAATATTCTAGCCCATGTACATGTGAAATTATAGTGAAATACATTTAACATATTTTTCTTATCTAGAACCATAAAAGGCAAACCTCTTTTACTTTTAAGTGCTATAAATTTTATAGGCTAGTAGTATTTATTAAATGGTATAATACTGCATTCATGAGTCACCAGCTTAAAAATTATGAAGGTCATTTCATATGGTATAGTGGAAAATATTCTGGGCTGAATGTTGGCTAACCCACTTTCTATTATGAATTCTGTAATTACTTAGCTCTATGATATTGAAGAAATCACTTAGCCTTTCTAATTCTCAATTTCCTCATTTGTGATATGAAGTAATTGAAACAACATTCTCCAAGGTACTATACAGTTCTGAAGGCCTGATTTTATTCATTGACAGAAACCATGCATTAAGGCCATTTTTACATTAGCTGTTTAAATTAAATCCCTACCAATTCAAATTGCACTACCAATATATTTGGGATACCTGATTCTAAGATAATTTTTTTGAATTGTAGTTATTTATTTATTTATTTATTTTTATTATTGTTATTTTTTGAGACTAGGTCTCAATATTTTTGCCCATGGAGCCACTGGCTCATACTGCCCGTGGTACCAAGGACTCAAGCAATCCCCGGCCTCAGCTTCCCAGGTAGCTGGGATTACAGGCGCATGCCACCATGCCCAGCTAATTGATTCTAAGATAATTTAATTTAATAGTTGCTCATGATCAGTGTAATTGGGACTCAGTCTCTCTAGTTAAGTTAGTCAGTAGTAATCTGGATTGACCAGTTCAAGATCAAGGTAGAAATGGTTCTAGAAATGAAAGATACAGTGCTCACCCCAGGAAGGCAGCTTAAAAAAATATTTGAATGTGAACTGATATATATCTGTCTTGACTGTTCAAATGCCTTACTATTTCCCTTCCTATGAACAGGGCCAATAAATTTCAAGCATCATTAGTAGCATCATGTACTCAAAACCAGCAAATGACATCTCAGAGAAGCCTTCGGGATATAAAACAGGTGCCAACTGTGCTATATCCACAAGCATAGAAGGCATAGAAGCAAAAGTACTCACCATTTTATAAGGCTATAAATGAGGCCTGTTTAAAACTGAAATACAGCACTATTCATATTATTTATGTGGAGGCATGAAAACTTGGAATTAAAGGAAAATTATTTTCAGTGCAATGTGTTTCCCATCCATCCACACCCCACAAAAAAAGGTGGGGGTAGGCTGAGGAAGCAACTAAATTGTGGTGTAATAAAAATTCAATCAGAAGATTTCAAGACTATACTGTGTATTACTTTCCAGTGGGTACTGGTGACTCTGAATTGAGAAAGGGAACTAGCAAGAAACTGAACACTCATCTCACTTCTTCCTACATATATTCCATTTAACAAGGTAGTTGCAAAGCTAGTATTTTAAGAATGTTCAAGACAAAAATGAAAATAAATGCTTAGAGTTTCTGGTGTAAAGATACTCATATGGCGCACAACAACATTAATAAATCTATGCATTTGTTTGTAGTTTAAATAATTGTCATTATTCTAATGGAAGGAGCAGAGGCAGAGGTTTCTACCATGAGAACATCTATATAGAAGGAGACATCACATTTCGTTTCACTTCATACAATGTTTTACATGATGAAAGATTCATGTACAATCCCCAGCTTGGCACACACTAGATCAACTACCCAGTTTATTCATTAATATCATTGTCGAGTTTTCCCTTTTACCTAATATAAGAACACAGTTGCATAAGTTACAAGGAAACAGAAGAAATAGTAATAGTAAAATCTACTGCATTATTTTAAAACTGACTTGATGTAGAAAAAAATTCTCTATTCATGTTGTTCTAATGTTAATTTTGTCCCCAAACTTGTGACACTTGATAGATATATGCTTTTACATAGAGAAAGAAAGTGGGTAGTATTGTTTGGGGATGACCTTGACATAATTTCTTTACACTGATAACAAACTCAAAGGAGATTGATAGGTTCATTTAGTGTGAAATATGCTAACACATCCTATAATTGTTATGATGATGTCAGAATAGCTAAGTCTTTCCTTTTCTTATTACTCTCCTCTCAATATTCCTTTGTGTATAGACTTTTCTTTTTTTTGTTTTGTTTTGTTTGTTTGTTTGTTTGTTTGCAGTGCCTCCATTGTAATGTTTAGGGTGTAAGGCAACTGACAAAGAGACTCTCACAATAATCAAGAAGCATCTTTGACTGAAATGGCAAGCACTAACTTTGTCCGGACAGGATCTGTCCAGAATGTGATTAAAGAAATGGATTATATAAATAACATGACTGAATTCACATGTTGGATCATTGCAGAATCACTTTTACAAAAGAGCAGATGTGTTACTAGAAATAACGTAATAAGGATACTAGCAGGGAAAAATCATACACACAAGCAAATTGAATGATGTCAGAGAAACGATATCTCAATTGAAACTCATGATTTGTTTTTAAAAAATGAGGTTGCAAAGGACTGTGGTGGTGACATATCAGTGCTTTGGTGGTGGGAGACATAGGTTAACAGCACTGAAAGGGAGCAATCTATACGTCCAAAATGCAGCCAACGTAAAACAAAGTTACCTCAAAAAAACAAAAAAAAGTTGTGTAATAATAGAATTCTGGGGGCCAGGCATGGTGGTGCAAGCCTGTAAGTGACAGCCTAGGAAGCAGCAGCCTGGACCAGGGATCGTGGTTCGTGTCCCGCTGGGGGCATGTAGCGAGACCTACCAGACCTCCCCTTCCCCCAAAAAATAGCTGGGTGTGGTGGCACGCACCTGTAATCCCAGCTAGCTGGGAAGCTGAGGCTGGGGATTGCTTGAGTCTATGGTACCTGGGCAATGTGAGCCTGCGGTTCCACAGGCAAAAAATATCAAGACCTAGTCTCAAAAAAAAAAAAAAAAAAAAAGAATTCTGTAGTTACTCATACGTACTCCTTCTTTTGCTCTTTTCTGTCTGGTAGTCTCAGTTCTCCTGTCAGATTTCTAGGGTTTGTTATTGATTTGCTTTTATCAGAACCCTTTGTGTTCTCTATGTTTGACGTATAGGTGAAACAATCTTCTCTAACTTATTTTACTTAGCATTATCCAATTCCTTGCATGCTTCCATCCACTTAAACTCACGGTTTTGCAGCAAGAAATTTTACACAAGTTAATGCCTTTGCTCAGTATGAAGCCACGGTGTCAGCAGGATTGTTTGTATCTTTTGAAGATCTGGGGGTTAAATTCAGTTTTCAAATTCACTGAGACTGGTGGCAGAATTTATTCCTTGCTATTTTAGGACTGAGACCTCCTTTTATACTACTAGCAGTAATATGTGCCCTGCCCTCAATGCCTAGTTGCCCTTAAGTATCAGTAGTTTTCAAGTGTTTTCCTTCCAAGTCAACTGCAGCCCAGGATGCTGGTTTCTTTTCATAGTCACTGGAACAGAGACCCTTGTAGTTTTGAAGATCATATGTGATTAGTTCAGGTCCATCCAGCACCTCTGAACAGTAGAGTCTATAGTTTTCATATCCCTGGGAGTGTATACTAGGGAGAGAGTACTCTAAAGAAAAATTAAAGAATCTTACCACACCATATGTTGGAATTCAGTCATTATTGAAAATTAAGATTTCCTTTGGATTTTATTCTGTGTTAAGTCTACCCCAGTTTATCATCTAAAATAATACAGTGAAGTCTAATTGACCAATATTTTCTCAGAAATTTTGCCCACATACATGGAGATAAACATCCAATGATACATGAAGAAGGGGAAAAAAGTAAAATAAAGTGGCAGGAGGTTTTTAAATATATATTTTTTAAACTTGAAAATGATGCTGCTGTACAATCTATGATATTCCTGTGTTCATTTAAGGAAAATGTGTTACACATTCACACAGTTCCCATGACTTATTAGGATCCCATGACTTATTAGGGAATAACAACAAAGCAATTCAGTTTCTTCTGCAAAGTAATCAAATCCTAAGAGATTTATTCATCATTTAAGGTGACAATCAATGTCAAACTAAGCATCTGTTTGTAATCCTGAATTTCTTTAAAATTTTTTTGACCTTTAAAAATTTAATAGCCTGAAATCAATTTATTTCAGTCAGGCATCCAATAATATATATTTGCTAAAAGCAGTCAAAATTGAGGTTCCAGCATCTGCAAAAGCTGTTTTCATTTTTTAAATTTTTTTTTCATTCTTTCCCTTTTCCTTTTAAGGTTGAAGTCAAAGTAGAACTATTATGCCTTCAGAGGTTTCTTGGGAATCCTATTAGCCCTACTGGGAAATAAGTGAACCTTGAGAATTATTCCTTCCTTAATGTGTTTATAATGAGAGCTTTTAAAAGCACATTTCTGGCTAACCTGTATTTAGAATGGAGAGGCAACTTACTGCGTTTCTTACAGAGAATCGTTACTGTTTCTATTTCTCATTAGCACATTGAAATTTGGCACTGAGATCATTCATTTTAGTACTATTGCACAAAAACTGAATATTTAATGTTTAAATTATTATGCAAATAAGATAATACTGTTATAGGAAATAAGACTGAGAGATAAGAATTCATAATAATTTTGACATAAGACAGCTTAACTCATAATACAAAGAATGCAACCTGTTAAAATACTTGGATTTATTTTTTATGCATTTGTGATATTATACTTTGAAAATCCACTTAAAGTAGTTACTGTAAGGTGAGGAAAGGAAATAAAAGACATCAATGAGTTAGCTTTGTGCTTTAACACATAAAGCAATCCCAATAGTAATGCAAACTAAGAAAATAGGTCACCTTCAAACCACCTTTAAAAATAAGCAGATAATGTAATTTCAGATTGTGTTCTTAAGAGCACAGTTCTATAACACATCTATTCATTTGAAATTTTATATTTTTCAAAAATGTATGTGTGTGAGTATATGAAAACATACAAATATTCTCTCTTACTCATTTTTACTCTCTCACAATGTGTATACACACACACATAAATGTCCTCACATACATGGGTTTGTTTATTTTTGTAGTTATTAGTTCTTTGGGAAAAAGCATATAATTTCAATGATTTTCCTAATTAAATGGAGTTATCCCATTATGTTTTAAATAAGTTTTTATATACTTCAAAGCAAATATAGGATAAACAATATATATACCGAACTTTTGAAAAAAATGTTTTATTGATATAGAAAGACTATATCTCTTTAGCTTTAATATTGTTTACATTTTCCAGCTGATAGTTAATTGCTACAATAATTGAACAAGACAGCACATTATTGAACATGACAGCACATTATTGACATGATATCTAACTATAAATACAAATTACTGTGTGTTTTAAATAAAGTTCAAATATAACATGATTTTTCATTATACAGTATATGTGTTTATCAAAAATTTATTTAGGAAGATATAGACCATTTAACACCACTTAACAGTTCTCATGAATGATTATCTTTGTTGCTATGACCCATATTTTTTCCCATTGAAATCCATCTTCCTGAGCAAGGGTTTCAAGCCACATTCTCCATTCTCAAGCATAGTGTCCTTACTAATGTATAGTCCAAAGCGTTTCTGAGTGACCTATCTCATTAATGCTTTTGTACTAATTCAGTCTTCTTTTGCTCTGCAATCCAATGTCACAAAACTAATTCTTGGGTAATTAGTATCTCTGTCTAATCTCATTCCTTGACCAAAATTTCAGTGTTATTATGCTGTTCTCTCAAGAGAGACCTAGTTTTGAAAGTTTATATTTATCAAAATAAAAACTATGCTGATTTGTTTTTAAGTGCATGGAGTACCCCAGAATACATGGGTTAGACTGCATCATTTGAATCTGAGTTTTGCATTTGCCTGTCATAGTCTTTCTGTGCCTCAGTTTCTATATTTGCAATGTGAGAATGATAACTTTAGGATGGTATTCATTATTTTGTATATTTAAAGTAGTTTTAGGTATGTAAAACCATTGGAAAACCCTCACACAGAGCATGTAGACTTTGATAGCAGTTTTTATCATTAGATTGACTTCAGTTAGCCTCATTATACTAATCTAACTGGAAACAAATATTGGTATACTGTGATAATTTAGATTGAATGGAGAGAAATTGAGCAAAATAGATGTTATGAATTAAATTCGGGATAGTGTTCTCCAGATTTTATGAATAAATAATTCAAGTCCACATTTTTATATGAGCATTCTAATATTCAAAGTCATTTACACTATGCATTTGGTTTTCTTCACAAATATCTCCCAAATATTTGTGTTCATGATCATGGGTATTTTGATTATCACCTATTATGTATACGCTATATTCTCAGGCAAATAAAATACCTAATGCTTGCCTGATATATCTATATATGTGTATCTATTGTTTATTCATTAATCTGTGAAATAGTTACTAGTGTTAACCATCTATTCTATTTTTGATCTGCAAAAAGAAAACAGAAGTCACTAAATAGAATTCATCTGTGCCTCATCCCTATTCCCCCGAAATAAAACTTTGAAGTTAAGGCAATCAGTTACAGTCCATTACAAATGAAAGCAATATGGACAGGTTAGTAAATGAAAAGCCATATATCAACCAGATCAAGAATAAGATTAGCCAAGGGGATCTGATATCAATATGTTTTATCTTTATCATCAAATATTCTGAATTGCGCAAGGCATCACTCAAGTAAATTGGCACCCACTCACAGGTAAGATTGAAAATGGTGACAGCATTTCAATGTAAATGGATGAAATTCATTTCCACTCTGAAGGCACCTGATCATGGGACAAGACCTACAAAAACAATGTGATGGCTTAGGAATCCTAGGCATATATTAAATTTTCATGTAGTTTTCCTTTTCAAATTCACTGATAGATGATGGGGTGAGGTCTTGGTATAAAAAGGCAGTTGCTAATCACCTGAAATCTAAGTGGACAAAAGCTGTTACCAAGGCTTACTAAATAAATGATATTTATTTAGACAATAATATATATTAACTGATGATCAAAAATCACAAATATCTGGTCAAACACATCATTGAATTTGTCAAATGAAAACTAATTAACTGTTTTAATATAAAGAGTTCCCTTGAGATTACAGGTTTCAGTAACTCACAAGTGGAAATTGTTTTTATGGAAATTTACTAATATTTTGAAGAACTGCTGCTAGAAACTGCATTTTTATTTTATTTCTCAAACAATATTTAGACATGTGAGAATAATTATTTTCACGTCTTATAGATTAGTGTGCATTCTTACACAATTATTATCTTTTTGACAATGTAGTGACTAGACCTTTTTATGTCTCTGTGGTCCTCTCTTTCACATCTTTTTCTTTCACTCTATCTCATTTTCTCCTGCTCTTATCCTTTCTTCCTTTCTCCCTTCTTTACTTATGAGAATTCTTAGACTTTCTAGAGTCATCCTGTCATGATGACAGTTCATTAAAATGACTTTAACATAAATTCTAAGAATTAGATGAATTCAAATATAGGCTTTGTTATTATCTAAAAGAACTTTTTTGTTTTCTTTGTTCATTTATATAGAAATTTTGTTTCACTTTTATGTACTATTTTAGATTGCCTAAAAGTGTATTAATTAAATTCTCATTTTGCCTACTCACTGTAATTTGTTTGCCACTTTTATTTGGGGGGGGGATTCAGTTGGCAGTGACTCTATAGATAATACTTTTTTTCTTAGAATTTAATGACTAAAATTTTTTTTTTAGACTCAATGTTAGGTGATGGTTTGACTGGGTAGAGGATTCTATAGTCACCTTTTTACACTCATCCCCTCAGCACTTTGAAGTTGCTGTTTAATTGCTTTACCATAGTGAATCAGCCATCAGATTAGTTGTTGTTGCGTAGAAGATAGTCACTCTCCTCTGGTATAGTTTGAATTTGAAAAGAACAAACCGGTCTACGGCCATACCACCCTGAACGCGCCTGATCTCGTCTGAAAAGAACAAACCATTTTAATTTGCAGATTTTTTATAATGAATCCAAATACTGGTTTCTTTTGTTGAGTTAAAATCTGCTTTCCTGATTATATAGATATAGATATATGTATGTATATGTCATTCTTTATTGAGGTGACATTGATTTGCACCACTATATATGATTAATGAAAGAAGATTCTCAACTCCTCAGATGGTTGTTACTTTACTATCTCTTGCAGTGAAAGCACCCGTATGCCTTTACCCTGGATTTTTGGGTACCCCACTCCTTTTCTCCTACCCATACCCTCTCTTACCTCAATTCTGCAGTCATACTTAAAGGGTTGTTATGGTTTAGATTTGTCATTTTTTTAATCTCTATATTTCACATATGAATGAAATCATCTGTTATTTGTCCTCTTTCTGACTAATTTCACTTGGAGTATTGTCCTCCAGTTAGAAGACACATGTTATTTATGACATCCATCCATGTCATTATAAATGGCAAGAGTGCATATTTTATTATTACTGAGTGGTATTCTTTTGTTTATTTGTCACATACTGATCACTTCATAGGTCCATGTTTATTATTTTGAGGAACCTCTATGCTGTTTTCCAAAGGGACTATGTCAATCTACATTCCTTTAGTGTGCAAGGATTCCATTTTCTCTACAGATCCACCAATATTTGTTTTCTTTGGATTTCTTAATATAGACCATGCTCACTGGAGTGAAATCCTATTTTAATGTGGTATTTATTTTGACTTATTTCCCTTGAGACAAGTAATATTGAAAATATTTTAATGTTCTTGTTGGCTAATAGTTGTCTCTAGAAAAAGAAGGTATTTTTATTGTTTATATAATTTATATATATATATTTTTTTTTATTTCACATCATTGTGATCCCTGTGGTTACCTACCACCTCCCCTCCCTGGCCACTCCAGCTGGTCTCCTCCCTCAGTTGTGTACTCTCATTTTGTTGTCCATATATTAGTGAAACCAATTGGTTTCTGTCTTTTTCCTTCTGACTTGTTTCTGCCAATATGATTTCTTCTAGGTACATCCATGTTACCAAAAAAGTCATCAAATTTGTCATTTCTAATTGGTGGATAATATTCCATTGTGTATATATACCACATCTTTTTCATCCATTCATCTGTTTTGGGACATTTAGTTTGTTTCCAGGTCCTTGCAATTACAGATAGTGCTGCAATAAACACCCAAGCACAGGTGTCCCTTTGTATAAGTATTGAAGTCTCTTCTGTATAGGTTTCCAGAAGAGCAATTGCTGGGTCAAATGGTAGTTCCATTTTAATTAGTTTGAAGGTCCTCCACACTGATTTCCATAGTGGCTGAACCAGTTACATTCCCACCAGCAGTGTAAAAGTGTTTCTTTCTCTCCACGCCAGCACGTGTTGCCTGTTTTTTGAATGTGGGCCATTCTTACTGGTGTAAGGTGGTATCTCATTGTGGTTTTAATTTTCATGTCCCTAATTACTAGTGATGTTGAGCAGTTTTTCATGTGCCTGTTGGCCATTTGGACTTCCTCTTTAGAGAAGTGCCTTTGTAGATCTTCTCCCTATTTTTTTAACTGGGGTTTTTTGCTTTGCTTTTGTTAAGTTGTGTGAGTTCTTTGTGTATCTTTGTTTGTTATCATACCCTTATCACTTGGATGGAGGGCAAAAATTTTTCTCACTCGGTTGGGATTCATTTTGTTTTTTCTGTTGTCTCTTGCTGTACAGAAACTTTTTAGTTTGATATGGTCCCAGTTGTTTATATTTTCCTTCATTTTTTTTGCCAGCTATAGATGTGTCCAAAATGAATTGCTAAATTGTAATTCATGAAGGGTTTTGCCCAGGTTTTCCTCTATGTATTTTATGGTTTTGGGTCTTATGTCCAAGTCTTTTATCCATTTTGAGTTACTTTTTGTACATGGTATGAGGGAGATATCTTGATTCATTTTTTTGCATGTCTTGATCCAATTTTTCCCAACACTATTTATTGAAGAGGCTGTCCTTGTTCCAGTGTAAGTTTTTCACTCCTTTGTCAAAGATGAGTTGACACTATATATATAAAGGCAAAAGAAGCTACTTACTTCTGCACATTCTTTGATTAGGTTCTTTTTATTTTGGAGCAAGGGAGCTATATGAAAAATTGATAAATCTTTGTTCTCAGTTCTTTTTCATATATATGTTGTACAACATTTTCTCCATTCAGTGGAGTGTCTTTTTCTTTTAAAGATAATTTCTTTCATGTACAAAAACTTTTTATCTCCATGTATTCTTACTTGTTTACTTTTGCTTTTGTTTTCCTTGCTATTAGAGTTAAGTCCCCAAAGACATCCTGAGACCAATGTTGTGGATATTTTAGCCTGTGTATTTTCTTTGTATTTTCTGGTTCTGAGCCTAACATTGAATCCACTTTGAGTTATTTTTTTATGTATACTCCAAAAAATTGTGCTAGTTTTATTTCCTCTATATGTAGCTTTACCATTTCTTCCCTTCACTTTTTTTTGAAGATACATTCCTTTATCCATTGTATATGTTTGGCTCCTATGTCATATGTTAGCTGGTTATATATGTATGTGCATTTGTTTTTTGAGTTCTCAATTCTATTCTATTGCTTGGTGTCCTAGTATAGAGATTTAAGCAGACATATGTTTTCCTTATTTCTACTCACAGAATCTATTTCATATTTTCCTGCAACTGTATTCTCCTATCCAATTCATTTTGACTCTTAAATGAAACACAAAACTAATGTTATAAAAAAAAAGTTTTGGTGAAACTCTAGGCAGTGAGAATAATCAAAGTTCAGTTAATAGGAAAAAAATTGAAAGCTTAATATCTAGTTTTACTCTTCTTAAATGTTTGCTGTTTCTATACAGACAAGCTTTCATTGTTTTAGAATCTTCAAAGTACTTTACCGACCACTTCGATTATTTTTGCCATTATGTTTCTGGAATACCTTGACCTGATGTTTTTCCATACTTCCAATTGATATTTAAGTTTCTTTTTTTCTCTCTCAATTGGTAAATTAAGCAACTTTTTCACATTCTTATTCTAGATGTTCACTAACAATGTAAAATAACTTTAAATGGTATTTTATGTGAAAAAAGAGTAGTTCTTTCTTGGAGTTTTGCTCTGTTTCCACTTTTCTAGATTTAGTTGTAATAAATGAATCAATACTTAACTTATTCTTCTGCATAGCGGATTTTACTTTCTTGCTGTCTTTTTAATGATTCTTAGTAAGAATTGTTCGAATGTTTTCACAGTATTTTTTTAATGTTCTCTTGATGATTAGGTCAACTTATGAAGAAATGTTCAGATAATGATCTCCAAAGTGTTACTATTACTTGTTTCTTGAAAAAAAAAATGCTAAAGTGAAATGACTTGTTATTCAGAGCTCATTAAATGCATATACTTTTTTTAAAGAGTATTAATATGCTATATAAATCTGTATATCATCAACATGCTCAGAAAATTATCTGACTTGTTAATATAGTCTTATTAAAAAGACCAAGGAGTTGATTCATAAGAACCGGAATCTCATTCTCCTTTTCAGTATCAGTAAGAAATAAATGAAGAATAATTAAAAACCAAATTTTCTGTTTCGATAAATATACTCTAAAGATGGAAAGTGATAAGAATTTTAGTTATAGAAAGAAAATGAAATAGTTTCAACTCTCCTCCTCTATATTATTTCTTTTTGAAAGGATGATGGTTTTGAGATGTACTGTTAAAATATACAAGATAAGAGGAGATTAATTATCATGAAATAAATTGCTTGGCTCATAAACCAGTCAGCATATAGTATGATTAAGAAATGTGAATGTATGAAGTATATTAATATATTTTGTCCCTGTTATTCTAAAATTTTACTTATCTGTAAATTATTTATATATTTTTGAACATGGCAAAGCAGGCAAGATTTCTACTTAGATTTACTGATTTGATCCTGATGACAGTGTATTCTTTTTATGTATTGACATCATATTATCAAATGAAAAATATTTATTATAGAAATAGTGAAACTTCAGAGGGAAGGAAATATAAAAGTGAATTGAAAGAACTATAAAAACAAAGACAAAAAGAAACTGTCTACTTTTAATTTAGAGTTAAGACTTGCATTTGTTGTTTAAATATATATGCAAAGGAAGTATTATAATATGTAGTTTATAAAAATTAAATTTTGCAGTTTGAGCTATTAGAATTTTGCTTCAAATATTTTAGTTAGCAGATTTATCATGGTAGCTTGTCACTGATTATTTTTAGAATTAGTAAACATGTAATGTGTAACACAAGGTAGAGTAAGAACTAATAAACGTAGTGGCATAGAGAGCTGTTAATTAGCAACACTAAATTACTATCTTAGAACTAAAATTATATATCTCTATTATATTAACTAATTTTAACATTTATTTTAAATCTGGAATTAAGGTTACAGCTCTGCCTAGTATTCTGCAAAATAACCACATTTAAAATAACACACAAAATTCTCTTTTATTCCAAATAGAGACTCTATACTGACAATTTTATAAGGATAGTTTACTATTGGGAAATCACTTTGTTACATGAAACAAGCTTGGCTTTATGGAAAATGTTTCACAACTTTAAAAATGTAAGGGAAAAATTATCTGAACTTTTTCCTGCTATATTTTTACTATCAAGTCAAGCACCACACTAGTGACCTCAAGCTTTCTCAAGTGTACTTCTTAATATATTGTGGCATTCTCAAATGACATAAGGTGATCTGGGTAAGCAAAGTTGTAAAATCTGACAATTGAAAAATAGAATGTTCTTCAAATGTAGTCATACATGGAATATTCAAAGAGAAATAGAAAAAGAACACTGGGGTTGAGTGTTTTTTTCTTTAGCGCAATGTGAAATAGATTCTAGCACATCAGCTACTGTTGTGTACAAATATTGCAGTAGCCATTGTTCTTCTTTGTTCTTCCTTGGCATATCTCTGGGGAGGAGTGGGACTTTTTGAAATGAATGTCTACTTTCTTAAGTAGAAGGTGAAATATTTCCAGATGATAAATAGCTTTGGGTCTGTAACTAAGACAGAGGAATTCTCAACTCACATTGGTCTGTTAAAGGGAATTCCCAAACTTGTAAAGTGTTATTCCTCTTGCTGAAATGACAACAATGAAGTTAGGAAGAACAAATGTATCCCTTCACAGAGCAGAATGAAATAGAATGTCAAATATTTCTTGGCACTCTGTGGCTTCTAAAAGAGAACTCTGCCATTATTATGTTACTTGAGCAGAGTTGTAGATGTCTTAGGCTCTAGCTTCCCTTTTGTCTATGCCTTACTCATAATCTAGTACCATTGTCACTATTATGTATGTCATTCTGATATTCTTAGGAGCAGAAAAGAAGTGAGGGAAACCCTAAATATTATAAATACAGTATCTCATAGTGTTCAATATTTCTCAGTTTGGTTATAGCAAAAGTTTTAAGTTCAGGGAAATGTAACAAAAGAAATTTATTGTTTTCCTAATGAAATTATTTCAGTCAAAACATTCACTAATTATTTTCTTGTATTCATTTTGGGAAGTTTATCTGAATGAATCCTTTATATAAATACAAGTTATATAAATATATATTACTTCAAATCTCCAGTACTAACGTCTGATCCATGTCACCAAATCATATTTAATCTTCATAATCATAGATTATAACAAACTTTACTGATGCATGTTCTATACAAGAACCATTTCCCTTATATTTATTCACTGGTAGAAGATGCCACTAACATAAGTTACAAAATTCTCTCTCCATATTAACAAGAACATAGTTTGATGTCACTACATTTGTACCTGTGTATTTTGAACTAAGAAATTATATATACATATATATAAATAGATTATTTCATCTATTTTGCTTATGTCCATATTCTGACTACTGTAAATAATGCCACAATAAATATAAGAGTATAGGTGTAATGTATTTACACAATGGATCAAAAAAGACAAATTTATGCAATTTGCAACAACGTAGATGGAGATAGGATTTATACTAGCTGAAAATAGTAAGGAGGAACAAGATACATATTGCATGGTCTCACTTTTATGTGGATTATGGAGAAACCAAACAGAAAGTCAAGAAAAAGTCAAAATCAGCAAACTTGCCATAGAACTAAAGCATACAGCAAAAGAGGGGAAGGAGGGGGACAAAATCAGGGAAAGATGAAAACAAGGGAATATGGTCATGGCTCATGGATAACATGATGGAAGGTGAATTACAGGGACTATAATGATGGAAGAAAACAAATAATATAAAATAAAAGTAAATTAAAATTAAAAAATATTTTAAGATAGACAAGTGAGCACTTAAGAGTCCATAAGAAAGTTTCTTGTTCCAGCAGACAATTTCATAAAAGGTACCTAGCTCCATGAAAAAAATAGTGACAAATAAATATAGAAATATTAATCTTTCTAAGCTTAAAAGAATCAAAATACAATGTTTGAGACTTGTTTTGATCCAACTGCAGTGTAAATATAGGGTAAATTGAATAGGATATTAAGAGGGATAGATAGGGGAAAATTTAATAGTAGCTAGTTATTAGATGGCAAGAGTAATTTTATGTATTTTTTAAATAGTGAAGTAACATAAGATATTCATTTTAAAGATATTGATGAAATATTTAATTGTGAATTATATATGCCATTTCCCCCAAAATTGTCTATGCATAAAAATAAAGCAAACGCACATATTAATAACTGTTTAATCTAGTGAGAATACATATTTTTGTTATGCCATTTTTCAATTATTCCATTGCTTTGAAGTTTTTCTTAATACAGTTTTGATAAAGGAATGGTGCATTTTTTCACATACTTTTACTCCTATACTTGGATTATCAGCTATTTATAAGAATCAAATTATTTTCCAATTATTCTCATGGGAGTGCTGTGGTAAGCACCAGAGAGTTTTGCTAATTTCCATAAAATTAAAAGTGGGTGAAAGACTGATGCCTTGCCAAATAACTTTATAGAAGCTACTTTAAGTCTTTGTATTCAGGATACTCCAGTTTAGGACGGACAATTCCGAAAGCTTATGCCAACAATCAAAGAAAGGAGGTGTTGGGAGAGCCGACAATTCCATTTCCCTTCTGGGACCTTCTGACACTGGGTGAGCAACAAAAATTAACAACATGCAGATAGGAGAAAACAACAGCTTTTTTAAAAAAATACATGTATGGGAAATTTACACGATTAGATAGAAGTGACTACATGTGACAAAACCTTGCCTCCATATGTTTGCCCTGTTTTAATATAGTCTTCAAGAGGAAACACATTGTTTCGGGAGATCTTGCTAAATCAAGGTAATTTGCTTTTTATAACCAATGATAATAGATTCTCCTATGACCCATAGGGCAACTATTTAACCTTACTTGTACTTATCAAAGTGAGATATGTTGGAAAAGTATGACTGGACTTTTTAGAGAAAGTTTATCAGAATTCTTTTGGGGAGAGTGATTCCTTACAAAAAAAGAGAGTTGGCTTTATTATTCTATTGTTGTAGCATCAAGTAATTGACAAGATTTGGTATGTTTTAATCAAGACTCTCTATAGAAACAACAAATATGCAATATTATAATACATATACTTTATATATGATGTGAAAAACATATACACATATATACACATATTTATACATCATACTTTCCTTATAGCTGGTAACAACCTCTCATCCTGGCAAATAGCAAATGAAAATAAAATCATAGCTGAGCATAAAAATATAATAAACACCTATTTTATGTATACTTTTCAATGTAGAGAAAACAAGAATAAATATGTGTGTGAGTGTGTGTGTGTTATGTTCAAGGGTTTCTAAAATAAAATCAGGTAGATATAGGAAACACAACTTTAGATGAGTTTTCTCACAACTTTTAAGACTGGGATCCAGCTATGTTCTACTCTGAAGTTAGTCTTCTGTATCTTTTTTAAGCCTCTCTTGGCATCTCATTTTCATGCTCCATCTGAGATGACTTCAAAAACACCAGAAAATAACAGCACCACTTCCACAAAACAAATGCCTGGACAGTGCATATTCCTACAAACATCATTTATAGACCTTGGTTTCTAGGAGAAATTTATTTTAAGTGTCAATATGAAAAGATGATATTATTGTAGTTGGCTGTTTCTGTCAGTAAATACAGTCAGCACCTAGTTCAGAATAAGCTTTTTTATAAGAAACATATTTGCTTTTATTTTTAAATTGTTATAATGGAGAATAATTTTATTCTTGTGAATTATTTATTAGCTTGTTCTACGTGTAGCTCAAAGTCCCAGTGTAAAGTGGTATTATGATTTTCCATCGTTAAGAGTCCAAAGATGAGGTAAGGAAAGTGAATTCTCTTACTGTAACCTTCCCTCCTTCTTTATGCAAATAACAATAAGTAGCTTCACTGTGTAAGCTAAGTCTGAATTCCATAGTTGAAATATTTTAGAAAGCAATTTCATCTATTGAGAATGATTTTGGAGTCATTCAAATTTCAATATTTTTTTGATTAATAAAAAACTATGTGTCTGTCTTTTTTTTTTTTTTCAATTGAGGTAACTGATTTACATTGTTGTTTGTGTTGTATAAATATAGGATCAGCCCCCACCTGGGTATTATTTTTCTAGTGCACCCACTAAAACAACTCATGCTTCAGCATTCTAGTCCATTGATTTCCCTCCCCACATTGTTCTTGCCCCTCCCTACACATGCCTCAGTTCTATAGTAAACTTTCAAGGATTACCTTTTGTATTTGATTTTATCTGACCCTTTATTTGGTTTCTCTATAATCCACATATAAGTGGTACTATTCAATATTTGTCTTTTTCTTGACTTAATTACCTTTTTACTTTAAGAAACTAAGCAATAGAACAAGAACATGTACACACACAAATTTACATTTTGTAAAAGAATAAGCAATGCCCTTTGAAGCACTCCACTTCTTTGAATAGATACAATGTGTACATTTAAAAATAACTGAAAATTTTCTACATTTGATCTTTGCCAAAAAGTCAAGAAGTGATAACTGAAAAATTTCTAACAATACTGAAAATGATTATGGCATTTTGTTAATGAAATATTTTATCATATGTATTTGTAGACACAATGAGAAAAAATTACATATAAATATATCTATAAGTATATCCATATCTTGTTCTTTTTATTGTACATGGAAATATATTTACATATATTCATATATAGAGATCTAAATAGATGATAGTTATAACAATGTAAACAATGATTAATGAAGTTTTCTCTAGGTATTATGGGCTTTTTATTTAATTTTTTAATATTCTCTATTAAAACAAATGTGAGATAAAGAAAATTCTGTGATATTCAACTTCTTTCCAACATCACTTATTTAATATTAGACATTAAACACTTTAATTTATTTACTTATAACTCTTTTTTTCACTCATCAGACACTTTCTCTGATGTCACCACATCACATCCAACATCAGGCCACCCAGAGCCCTTTACCCTAGTAAATATGCTCCTTGCCCCTTATTTCTCAGTCCTACTTCCTTCCCCCTCAAATAACCTAAAATCTGAAGTTAGTTTTAGTCTTTTGTTTTCATTTTGTTTCAGAATAACCTATAATAATGTTGAATTATCATGCAAAGAACTGAGACAGATTCTAATTCTCTCAAGTTTTACATTTATTGAATTCATTTTCAGTCCAGTTTTATTATATCTTCATGTTTCTTATGAAACTTTATTCTCTGCAAAACTCACTTGTAAGTTAACAGGAAAAGTTGGAAAAACTAAGAGAAGCAGCAACCAGATTTAATTGTGACCTTGGTGAAACTGAAATCACATTCACATTATGAATATATTATTTTATTATTGATATTAACATTAATATTATTTTATTAATAATAATGTTATTCTTTAAAGCAGTTATCTTTTGTTACTAAATGAAGACTTCCTATATGTTACTTATATTATGGTATAAATCTATCTAAAATTTCCATGTGGTTTCCACAGTATCATCACATATTCTTTCTGGTTGTTGCCAAGTGAATCCAGTATATATAGTCATTGTTTTTGCATTGCGCTTTTTCCTATCCCATATCTTAGATAAATTTGAAACAAAAGTAAGACTACTGTGTTGACAAACATTAATAGTATGGTTGAATTTTGTAATTTGTAATTCGAAATTCGAAATTTGAAAGTCGAAAGAGCATTTATCCACAGTTTGAATTTATTCTTGAAATGTCCTAAACTTCAAGGCAGGTTGTAAAAAAAATAAGAGAAAAATCTTCCCATTAATTCATAGCATCTTGGCTAAAATACATGGAGACCTTTTAAAAAATCTAAATGTTGTACCTCTTTATTACTTTAGTCTTTTAATTGTATCATACCCAAGATATAAACCATTTTAGCAAAAAAGCAGTTAATAAAAAAAGCACAAAATAACAATTTATGTATTGATGTATATTTATATATTATATACTTCATATACATTATCTATTTTCAATTTACGTGTAAAACGTCTATGTTTTGGTATTTAAGAGGTAATCTATTTTTATTGCAAGTTACTTAATATAAAATAAGAACTGTTAAGAATTTGCTTTTTAGTTTGTGAATATTTTATTCTCCAAAAGATATACATAGATATCTTTAAATTTTAGCTACATTTATTTATGTTGGTATATGTGAGCTCTGCACTTTTGATTGCTATAGTTCATCAAAAAATAAGATAGATGGCAGAAGAATGAATGGCAAAGCAGAGATCTGGTTAGCTGATAAATCCAGGAGATTTTTAAAGCAGTGGTAGAATTTAGTATGTATAGGCATAGTATAGATATTCAATGTACATTTATTAAAACTTTTTCATATAAAATTTCATAATCACAAAGTTGGTGAAAATGAACAAGGTAAACTAGTCATAAGCTTAACTTTTTAATGTCTTAGACAAAAAATTTATACTGCATATATGGCTTTCTAACACATACTCTCTCTCTTTCTCTTGCTTGCTCTCTCCCTTCCCCCTCCAAAGCTCCATTCTGACTTAGATAAGGGAGAGGGTACTGTTAAATATACCCTCTCAGGAGATGGCGCTGGCACTGTCTTTACCATTGATGAAACAACAGGGGACATTCATGCAATCAGGAGTCTGGATAGAGAAGAAAAGCCTTTCTACACGCTTCGTGCTCAGGCTGTGGACATAGAAACCAGGAAGCCCCTGGAACCTGAATCAGAATTCATCATCAAAGTGCAGGATATTAATGATAATGAGCCAAAGTTTTTGGATGGACCTTATGTTGCCAGTGTTCCAGAAATGTCTCCTGTGGGTGAGTAGACAAAATTTTGTCAGATGTTATGAAGACTCTTCAACATTTAATTTCCTCAGGTTGAAGTACACATCTTATTTGTAACTCTAAACACTATCTTCCTCTGCTGAGGATACAGTTATTTTCATTTCACAGTATTGGAAGTAACTGTCATCCACCAAATACCAGATAATAATTCAGTGTTCAAAGTAAATTATCTAAAGCTTCTATGGCACCTGAATCTGGAGTTGGGCAAGAAAGGGTTATACTACTGCTTTGTAGTTATCAGATAGATATTCCAGAGGATGATATGGTTTCCTTTGTAGTCACAGCAGCTACCCAGAACAGTAAGTAATGCCTTTGAACCATGGAGCAAATCTCATGTGAAGTCATTACTAGGATAAATTCACAATTGAACTGAAGTATCACCATTCTTTTTAAATTTTTTATTTATTTGAATTTATTTATAAAGAGGTCACAGCTAGAACTTTGAAAGAGAAATAAATCTGAAAAAATCAAGAGCAGGAAAAGTGATTAAAATAAAAAGTGGTTATGACATTTGGGTATTTAGATGAAATATAACCTGCTGTGCTGCTGTGAGTTATCAGATAACTATGGAAGAATAAAGTTCTATAAGATATTTTATTATGTGTCATAATGGATGTTTTGCATTGGTTGTTGACTAGCTTCTAGAAAGCAATTCGGCTTTGTTTCCATACCTACTGTAAGTTTACTCAGGTAATCATGGACTATACTTGCAAACATGTTCTTTTCAAATACAGCAATGTTGTTTATGGATATCACTTAAAAATTAGATATGCTTCACACAGTGCATGTGATGTTCAACAATACTGTCTAGACACATACAACCAAAAACTCAGGTGAACAACTTAAATTTCTGCCACTCATTGATTCTGCATTCATGATCAATCAAAAGCCAGCAAAAAAAATGCTGTTTATCCAAAACTCATATGCCTGTTCCATGAATACCTGAATATCAAACTCACCTCAACTAAACCAATTAAAGAGTTAAGAAAATAAATTAAAAAACACCAAAAAAGTTTGATGTGAGAAACATAATCAAACAGCTGAAGGATGAGA